>PVKU01003389.1:0-179941 GCA_004027475.1 Anoura caudifer | reverse complement strand
TCTTTCTTTCTTTCTTTCTTTCTTTCTTTTCTTTTCTCTCTTTCTTTCTTGGCTAAGCTTATTAGAATATAGCTTTATATCCATGCTTGGTGGATTGAAAGACTTCTTATTCTTTGAACATGTAGAATGCTTTTCTAGAAGATTTATTCCTTAATTCCATGAGTATTTATTGCATCAGTCACACAAATGTTTTAGGGGCTGGGGATACAATGGTTAACAAATGTTCTCATTCTTGTAGTCAATCATTGTAAGGGTCCTATTTTTCTTATGAATCCAGGTATTTCCTTTTCTTTGTCTTATAGTACTTGGCAATTATGTTTGTTTTTATTTCTGTTTATTAATCTTTGAACAAGAGGAGAGCCAAGCAGACCTACTGTATGCCAGTTGTAAGACCATGAGATTATCTTTGCCTTCATTTCTCCTGGGTTCCCTTGTTTGCTGGTTAAATCCTTCTTTGCACATTTAACTAGATAGTTTCTGGAGGATGTAGCCTCTGTCTAGTTCCCTGTTCTAGCAGTTGGATGCATAGGGGATCTTCTCCAAGACCTACTACCTAGTCTTCAAATAGATGAGATAAATGAAAAAAAAATTATCACTACTCACAGTTACAAAGGCTCTTGTGTCTTATCTCTCTCTATAGCTACAGCCATTTCTATGTAAGTCTGCTTTTCTGTTCTGGGAAATACAATTACCAACAAGATGTACAAAGGCTGAGCATGACTGAGGATGTGTGAATCGGTACTGTGGCTACTCAAAACACGGAACACTCAAAGTAGAGGAATAGCTACCAAGATTTTCCCCTAGAACAAACTTTATATTTTGAATTAGGGGTCCAATGAAGGCATAAGTCTAATAGTTATCTAACTTCCAACCAGAACACAATGCAAGTCTTTCACCAATTCATTTTTTTTTTTAGTATGGTTCTATTCTGGTAGTTTTTTGTATGTCTTTGTGCTTTACTTATAAGTGGTGATGGGGTGGGACATATTAGAGGCTAAACACATGCTATTTTCTCCCCAGGGTTAATTGTTTAGTTCAATCTCTAATGCTACATTCTCCTATATGTATCCTTATTGGTATTTATAAGTAAATGTACTAGTTTTAAAAATATGCATATGTTAGATTTGTAAAACTCTGAATGGTATGTAATCAAGTGGGTCATGACATAATTTCATTATCCAGACAATTACACATTTATATAAACTCCTCATCACAATTTAGTTTTAAATACAAAGGACCCATGGACAAAGACAATGAAGCAGGAGAGGATTGAGTGTGGAAGGTGGGGAGTGGGTAGGTTTTTTAAGTCATTTTAGCTTTTTTGTAGCTTTTTTAAGTCATTTTTTCTGTATTTCAAAAATAAAGTTTATTGTTCAGTTAAAGAAAAGAAAAAAAATAAAAACTTGCCTGTTTTCCACTATGTGGCATTACCATGGTTGTGTATACACTTGTTTTGTTTACTGTTTGGTGTTATTTATACAAAGAGGACTAAGAGTGCAGACTCAGGGGTCTCAGATCCAGTTTCATATCTGTCACTCAGTGCCTTAATTACCTCATCTGTAAAATGGGGACAATATTATTCACCTTGTAGGAGCAGTAATTGAGATAATACATGTAAAACTCTTTAAATTTCCTAGCACACAAAAAGTACTTAAAATTCAGCTTGTTGTATGTAATTTCCTTGCTAAAAATGAATTATTTAACATTTTATTTTACAAGACTTGTTTCTCCATTTCTAAATAGAATCGATCCTTTTAAAAATAGTGTTAAGTATGCAACAAAATTGAAGGGAAAGCACAGAAATCTTCCATATACCTTACCCCCCTCCCTACCCATGCATCACATCCCCTATTATCAACACCACTCATCAGGATGCTATTTTTTTTAAAAAAACAAGGATGAACATACATTGAACAATCACAATCACCCAGAGTTCATAGTTCATCTTAGGGTTCACTCTTGGTATTGCAAAATCTGTGGATTTGGAAAATATTATAAATGACAGATGTCATTAAATATTATACAAAATATTTTCAATGCCCTAAGAATTCTTTGTGCTCTTCCTCTTCACCTCTACCCACATCTCTGCCCTGCCCCTGGAAGCCACCGAATAGCACGGTGTGAACACATAATAAAACGCTGTCCTGCGACATTTCAATGGTTGCACAATATACATTTTTTGATGTGTCATCAACCGACTTTTCTGTAGTTGTATTTGTTTTTATCTTTTTACTATTATATTCTTTATTAGTTTCTTATTGCCACTTTAACAATTTACCACAAATTTAGCGGCTTCAAATAAGCAATTTTATCTTACAGTTCTAGAGATCAGAAGTCTAAAATCAAGATGTTGCCTGGGTTGCACTCCTTTTGAGGACTCCAGGAAAGAATCTAATCCCCTGTCCTTCCCAGCTTCTAGAAATCACTTGCATTTCTTGGCTCATGCCCTTTCTTCCATCTTCACAGTACATCAGCTCAACCTCCATTTCTGTTGTTGCACCTCTTTTTCTTGACTTTGACCTCTTGCTTCCCTCTTATATGAACCTTTGTGATTACATTGGGCCCACCCAGATAATCCAGGATGATCTCCCCATCTCAGGATTCTTAACCTAATCACACCAGCAAAGTCCCTTTGACATGAAAGGCAACATATTCAAAGGTTCCAGGAATTAGGACATGGACATTTTTGCAGGGTCATTACTCAGCCCACCACATACATTGGTTGAAATGAACACCTTTTAAGAAACTAATTTGTGTGTCCTTCATTACTTCTTAGCATACATTTCCAGACATAAAGTTGCTGGTCAAATAATATGTCCATTTAAAGATATTTTTTTTGCTTGATTTGACCAATTTAACATTTAACAAATGCCTAATTGAATGAGTATTACCTGACTAAATCCAAGAATGTTGTATTAATTTACACTCTTACCAGAATTCTGTGGTAGTTGCATTTAATTTTAACGTTCAGCCTTTTGGAATTTCCAAACCTTTTAATCATCTTAACATTAGGCTTTTCATTGTTCTTTTTAATTGTTTCATCAATTTCCAATAACAAAAACAAAAGAACTTTCTTAGTTTTTATATCTAAACAAAATGCTAACAACAAAGACATCCAATTAAATAAGATTTGCTCTCTTATCAATTGTAAAGCATTTCATGAAATGTAGGTGACAAAAATAAGTGAGATAATGCAGTATCTAAACAACCAGAAAAAATAAAGTTGTGATTTCCTAGAGAAATCCATAAGCAACTTATCATAAAAGGCAGGAATATTTCTTTTAAATTGCTTGGCATATGCCATAGTCTTTAATATATATTATATATTATTTTTGGAAGCTGTCATGACTCTAATTCACCAATTGGAATTGGAGAATAAGGACAATGTTGAGTCTAATATTTAAAACATGAAAAAAAAAAAACCCCGACAGAACTCCTACTGCTGGCATAATAGTAAGCTAGCATGGGTTCCTAAGCACTCCTTCAAAATCAAACTTGGAAACACCAAAGATGAGCGTAGGAAACATGAACTACAGAAGTTACCTAAATAACAAACAGACAACCGGACTTGCTCCACCTCCGGGACTTGAACTGGTAGTGTGAGACGTGGTGAAGGGAGGTCTTTGAAGGGTCTTTTAAGTTCTTTTGCATCTCCCCTTCATTGCCTTCAGACAATCATTGTTTCCCTTTCACTATCATACTCATTACCAACACCCAGAGGATAATGATTTAAGATACAATCAAGGCCACAAAAATGTAACAGAACAAAACACAAACAACAAGAAAACAAAAACAATGGGCCGAGGAGTTGTGCAAACAAGTGGGAGCTGACCGAGTGCCTTCATGCATTAGAGCCACGTCCAGTCTCTCTCTAAATCTCCAAGACAGCTAGATTACTACCAAAGAAGAAAGACTCCTCATGTTTCCTCATCTGTAAAAAGTGTGGTTTTCTTTAGAATAAGCAAGCTACCTTGCAAGGATGAACTCACTTATGACATGAAAAGAATTCTAGCATGATATCTAGCACATGGAACAGATAAATTGGTGACCATAATGAAGAGGATTGGGTTTGTGGCCCTTCCTCCTTAGCTGCGTTGACCTCAATACAGAATTATTAATACAACTTCAAGCTAAACCTTCCTCAGCAGAGGTACTGGGTTCTCTGCCTTCCTTATTTCTTATAGTAAAACATGAGTGTTACACTAGGTCAGAAAACCACTTGAACTTCATTTTGATTATTATGACAATGTTATCAGCCTGCCAGATTAAAGCAATCGCTATGTCTGTATTGTTTCTATACTCAGGCAAAATGGATGATATGCATTATGATTAAATAACACAGAAGCTGCTCTGCCTCTTGCATAGAATTAATTTTGGCATAGCTTCCATTTCATTAGAAAAGCACTTTAAAACAGGTCAAGTGTAACCAAGACTGAATTGAAAATGCATTATTCTATTTTGGTTAGCCTTCCAAGCTGATAAATATTTAATGCAATTTTATAAGGAAGTTCAAATGTCAGGCAGACTCCTTCAAAGAAACAAATGTCTTAAGTCTCACACTAGGTAATTTCAGAATAAACACTTAGTATATCTCTTCTATTATCCTGGAGCATTTCCTGGATGGAAAATAAGCTATTGGTGTGACTTACGTGCTATGCAGCTGATGGTGGGACAGTGAATACTGTTCTCTTTGTTGTTTGTGTCTCTTTGGGACTTAAGCTTTCAGGAATACCTTGGGTTTTTCTACACTTTTTTTTATTGGCATTGGATTCTTGGAATTATGGAAGTTGAATTACATTTAGGACAATGCCTTGCTGTTTAACCAAAAAGTAAGTTTTATTTACCAGGTTGCTTAAGCAGCGAGGCGACCACAGTGACTTTTGATTTTTCATTAAGTGTAAAAGTAGCTCCTTTTAGATAAAACCACTTTCTGCAGTAGGCAACACCACTGAGAAAAATGTACATTTTATTTCTATAACTGTGCTGATTTTTCAAAACTGAGGGCACGGACTGATGAGTCAAGTGCTTCGGGCATTTGCACCTGGTGTCGTGGTGCAGGGTCTGGGCAAGAGGAACGCAGTGTGCGATGGACACTGTGGCCATAAAGCATTAAGTGGTGTGTTGGGTTCTCAAAACATTCAAGGCAATTGAAAGAGCAGAAGTGGGAATGATTTTCCCTCCTGCCAGTGTGCTTTGGGAGCATGTGAAATAAGAATTTCTGGGCTTTCCATTTAAACTTGTGACACGGCTTTCAAAAGATCACAGGATTTTTCAGAAATACTTTCCCAAATTTACAGATATCCACATCTGATTATTTTCCAGAAGAAAATCTCAGAGTTATGCTGATATGTGTATTTTTTCCCACAGCCCAGATCACTTTGTCTAGAACTCAGTGCCATTGAAAGACACCAGAATACCGCAACCCTGTATTCTTTTATTCTCCTCCTCATTAGTAGTAAACGGTAGTACCCTTGCATTCACCCCAGTAGTAAAGACAGAAACCTGAATGTCATCCTTGGCTCCTCCCTCATCTGGTCCCCACACTCCAGAGTCCTCAAGTCCTGTATACTTGGCTGTGTAAAGGATACCTCATATGCATCTCCACTTCTTCAACTTCAATGTGTCACTTGGGTCGGTTGCAATTGTCTTTTCACTGATCTCTTGCTTTTTGTCTGTTTCTAAATTGATCAACCTTACATCTACAGTGTTCTTACTAAAATGCAGATATTTTCACATTATTTCCCTGTCAATGTTCCTTATAACATAAATTGTAAAACTCTACTCTGTAACTTAGTCCAAGGATCTTAAAATGATCAGGCCCCTACCTGTCTCAGTCCCACCTCTGCCATTCCTTCAAAGGCAACCCGTTTGTTCCAAATAGCTAGCAGTTCAAAAACTTTCACTCTTTGGTTTCTCTATGGCTTTGTACAGATTCTTCCTATCTTCCTTTTTTTTTTCTTTTTTAAATCTAACCATTACTTTGCCTTATAAGACTCATCTTAGGCTCAGCCTACCCAGAATGCCTTTTTGGATACCACAGTCTAATTCTTCCTTGGGAAGCTCTAACTTCCTCTTGGTGTCTTTATCACAAAATTCAGGATACTTTTCCTGAAGTTGAAGGTGACTGGCATTTGCATTGTTGTCAAACCTAATAATCTCTCAATATTAATCCTCCCTAAACTATCGGGGAGTTTTGCTCTCTGGACCAGCACCAGCTTCTGAAACAGTCTTCTTTTTGCTGCTCTGTGGCACAGTGCTCTTTGGCACAGTGCTCTGCAGGTTGGTGACAATCTCTCTTGCCACTTCTTGCACTCTTCCAGGGCTCCTGCTACCCTTCCTCTGTGGACCTAGCAATTCCTTGAAGATCTCTCTTTAGACTTCTGACCTTGTTTTTCATATACAGGGTCCAACACAAATAATGCCCCTTTTTAATGACAAAATATTTTATTACAAAATCATTAACATGTAATTGTGTAACATGATATCATACTCAAGCACACTATATGGAATTTTAGGTGAAATGTTCAAATTAAAACTACAAATTATTACACCCATATTATTGCCCTACCAACCACACTCAAGCAGGTGCTACTTCTGCTGTACTCTGCATTTATTCCCTGCGAATATCATTTCTTAAATTTAGAACTACCATCTCTTGAGAGATAAATCCTGAATATTCTCACTCCAGGCCTGTGCTCCAGTATACTCTACTATGACTTAAAATTCATTCATAACACTTAAAGTTTACTGTTCTCTACTTGTATGATTTTATGACTGAATAAGTCATTGCACCATAAATTTCAAGCTTCACAACTGCATTCCTAGTGTTTGGCACTGTTTCTGAGATTATATACATTTCTTTTTTTAAAATACTTTTTAAAAAAATTTTATTTCTTTTTATTGAATTTATTGGAGTGATGATGGATGGAGACTTGACTTGGGGTGGTGAACATGCAATAGAGTATATAGATGATGTGTGGTAGAATTGTGTACCTGAAACCTGTATAATTTTGTTAACTAGATTATATGTATTTCAATAAACACCCACCAACTAGATGAATAATAACCAGATGTTATCAGCACTGTGTTGGATGGGACTATTCCTGTTTCTAAACTGCACGTGAGAACAAGTGAACAGTATCCCCACACTTTAAGGAGCTGTTACTGTTATGGCCACGTAGGGCTTGCTGCGAGATGGCCTCCACAAACCAGTCTGGTGACATTTCTAGACCATTAACTACCTGCAGGCTGTGTAAGAAAGTCAAGATCGACAGGGAAGAAGTGCTACCCAGAGAGGCCAAGAAAATGCTTCCATTCGTCTCAGGACATGGAACGGGAGATTCAGGAAGAGCCGAAGAATTGTCAGATTGGCTCGAACAGGTTGGGCAGGTTGTGCGGGTTGCCTACTGCACTCTAGAGGTGCCATTTGCATCCCAGACATTGTTGTTTAGTAATTTCCAATCAGATGGCAGTAAAATATCGTGTTTTAATAAAGCCAGTATATGATATGACAGTTTTACAACAGATGTTACTGTAACATCTCAAGTATATGGTACCTCTTTCTACTTTGCACAAGGTGACACCCGAGTTTGCTATTTATGATCTAGATTTTGGAAGCTATAGAGATTACTGTCTGTCTTTCATCTAGAAAAGTTTTAAGGTAAGAGACTAACTGAATGTGGACACTGTTGCAAAGTGGGGAGGGAAAACTCACTGGAATAACATGCACCCCACTGCTAAGGAACAAGCATTCCTGTTTCCTCTGGCCTTATGTAGCCCTGAAAGAAGCCAGGTCTTCCTGCTAGGACACAGTGACCTTAATAAAAAAAAAAATCTGTGTCTATGTGTCCCACTTCTGATGGCCGAGTAACACATTATCTCAGAACTCAGAGGCTTAAAATAATGACATTTATTTTGCTCACAAGTCTGCAATCTGGACAGGGCTCAGCAAGGAAAACGTTCTCTGTTCCACTGGGTGTGAACCGGGGAGACTGAAAGGCTTGAGGAGGGAATCATGTGGAGGCTCACTCGCTCACCTGTCTGCCAGCTGGGCTGGGGAGGCTCCAACAGCTGGAGGCTCAAATAGTTGTGGCTCTTTCTGTCTCTCTGGGATCCCTCCAGCATAGTGGCTTCAGGGCAGCCAGGATGCTTGCATTACCATCCCAGGGCTCTCAAGGAGTGTGTCATAAGAGGTAACCAGGCACACGTTTATGCCCTAGCTTTCAAAGACACATTATCACTTCTGCTACATTCAATTGGTTGAAAAAGTCACAAAGGTCACCCTGGATTCAAAGGGGAGGAGGGGAGGAACACAGTGCTCTCCTCTTGTTAGAGGAGTGTAAATGTTACACTGAAGGAAGAGCATGTGGCATGAGAGATATATTTGCATAGCCAATGAAAGGAACTCTAGAAGGATCATAATATGTCAATTGCAAAGTAGATTGCCAATGTCAGGGAGAATTCCAGTGTAGGCAGTCTCCAAAAGAAACTGCTACAGAAGTAAGTCAAAAGAAAGCCAGCATCTGGGCTGCTATCACACCAGGGACCTCAGTGCCAGATTGTGACAGCACGCTTTTGTTCTCTTTACCAGGCTACAGTCTCTCGGTAAGACTTACCTCTCTTAACAACTCAACACCAAACAAAACCAAACAATCCAATTAAAAAATGAGCAAATGACTGAAAAAAACACTTCTCCCAAGAGGACATACAGATGGCCAACAGACATATGAAAAGATGCTCAACATCATTAATCATCAGAGAGTTGCGAATTAAAAGCACCATGAGGTATCACCTCACACCTGTCAGAATGGCTATCATCAATAAATCAACAAACAAGTGCTGGTGAGAATAGGCAGGTAAGAGAACCCTTGTGCAGTGTAGGTGGGAATGCATGTTGGGGCATGGAAAACAGGATGGAGTTATCTCAAAAAATTGAAATGAACTGCCTTATGACCCAGTGATTCCACTTCTGGGTGTGTATCTGAGGAAACCAAGAACGCTGATTCAAAAGAATATATGCACCCCTATGTTCACTGCAGCACGACTTACAATAGTCAAAATTTGGAAGCAGTCCAAGTGCCCATCAGTAGATGAATGGGTAAAAATATGGTGATGCGTGCATACACACACACACACACACACACACAGGAATATCACTTGACCATAAAAAAGAATGAAATCTTTCCATTTGCAAGAGTATCAGTGCATCTAGAAGGTATTAATGCTAGCTGAAATAAGCCAGAAAAAGAAAAATACCATATGATTTCACTTATATGTGAATCTAAACAACAAAGCAAACAAACAGAACTGAAAGAGGCTCATAGATACAAAGAATAGGCTGATGGCTGCCAGAGGAGAGGGGCTGAGGTTGGGGGTGGGTGAAAAAGATGAAGCAGTTAAGAAGTACACATCAGCAGTTACAAAATAGTCATGGAGATGTAGAGTACAGCACAGGAAATATAGTCAATAATATTTCAATTACTATGTATGGTGTTGGGTGAATATTGGAGTTATTGGGGGTGTACATTTTGTAAAGTATGATCATCTAACCACTCTGCTGCACACCTGAAACTAATGTAAAATAATACTGAGTGTAAATTGTAATTGAAAAATAAAAAAGATCCATTTCTCCTGGTTTCATGCCTTATTCCTAATTTTTAAACAGAATTAATTTAGTTACTTTAAATATTAATCAGGATTCATTCTTTCCCATTGTCACTAACCCCCCAGGCTCTCAGTAGCTCCCACCCAGTTTATTCTCGTGTCTCTGAGAAATGCTCTGCACCCCTCCGATCTGTCCTACACATTGCTACCAATGTTGCTACTTTTGTTCGCCTCTTATGAAAATGTTCAAATATACACAAGAGCTGGAAGGATTATACAGTAACACACCAATACTTGAATTTCTAAAATTTAGCTTATTTTACTGCATCACACGTTTATCTGTTTATCCATCTTTTATCCATTCAAAAATCTATCTTATTTATATGATTAATGTCAAAGCCAGTTGCATACAAAACAGCACTTCATTTCTAAATAATTTGTAATGCAATTATCAACCAGCATTTAGTGTTATATACCACACATTTCTGGGTAAAATGTCACATGCGGTGAAATGCATAAATCCTAAATGTGCCATGTTACAAGCTGACAATGCATTATTTTTTAAATCCTATTCTAATATGCTATTCCCCTTCTCAAGAAACCCAAATGGTTCCCTACGCTCTATTGAAATAAGCAACTCAGAATCTTTTTTTTAACACAACCACATTAATTATCCAATCATTTTTAAAATTGCTTCCATTTCTTTCTGTAGTTTGAGTCCTACATAATCCATGGTGGCCATCCATATGTGTGTATGTGAGTGTCACACTGAAGAAAAGTCAGAGAGGACAGTGGAGTTGGTTTGGCACATTGGACTATGGATAGGTAACTGTTGAAGTACAACACCTAGTTAAAAATCCAGGCTCTATCACAAATCTGTTTCATGATTTAGGGTAATTTAGTAAATTCTAAGTCTTAGTTTTTCAAGTTTTAAGTTGTAAATCTAAGAAGTTTCCTGTCAGGATTAGTGAAATATGTGTAAAGTACCAACTAGGATGTTTGGCACATAGTAGGTGCTCAATAAATGACAAATAAAAAGCAAGTGCTCATGATGGATCCTTATTAATATTAATAAGACACTGTAACTTTCAGCCAAGATGGAGGCATAGGTAGACACACTGTGCCTCCTCGAACAGCCAAAGAAGGACAACGATTAAAAACAAAAACCAACCAGAACTGACAGAAAAAAATCAAACTATATGGAAGTCCTACAACCAAGGAGTTAAGGAAAACACACTCATCCAGACCAGTAGGAGGGGCAGAGACAGGGGTACGGAGAGGACAAGCCTCAAGGTGGCAGCTGGCAGACCCAGAACCGGACTGTGGAGCACACCGCACTAAGGCTGCAGCTGGCCCGCAAGGCTACGGCAGCAGATGGTGGAGCAGGCAGTCCCACATTCGCACAGATAAACCAGGAGAAATGATTGGGGGGCCAGACAGACTGTACAACCCAGGGTTCCAGTGCAGGGAAATAAAGCCTCAAACCACTGACTCAAAACACCAGTGGGGGTTGAAGCAGCAGCAGGAGAAACTCCCAGCCTCACAGGAGAGTTCATTGGAGAGACCCACCAGGGTCCTAGAATGTACACAAGCCAACCCACCTGGGAAGAAGCAGCAGAAGGGCCCAATTTGCTGGTGGGAAGCGGCGGAAGGAACTGAAATCCTGGAGAGAGCGTAGCAAGTGCCATTGTTCCCTCTCGGACCCCTCCCCCACATACAGCGTCAAAATGCAGCGACTGGGTTGCCCCGCCCTGGTGAATACCTAAGGCTCTACCCCTTACTACGTAACAGGCAAGTTGAGACAAAAAACAATGGCCCAAAGGAAAGAACAGATCAAAGCTCCAGAAAAAATACAACTAAGTGACAAAGAGACAGCCAACCTATCAGATGCATAGTTCAAAACACTGATGATCAGGATGCTCACAGAATTGGTTGAATTTAGTTGCAAATTGGATGAAAAAATGAAGGCGATGCTAAGTGAAATAAAGGAAAATGTACAGGGAACCAGTAGTGATGAGAAGGAAACTGGGACTCAAATCAACAATGTGGACCAGAAGGAAGAAACATCCAACCAGAAAAGAATGAAGAAACAAGAATTCAAAAAACTGAGGAGAGGCTTAGGAACCTCCAGGACATCTTTAAATGTTCCAACATCTGAATTATAGGGGTACCAGAAGGGGAAGAGGAAGAGCAACAAGTGGAAAACATATTTGAACAAATAATAAAGGAGAACTTCCCCAATCTGGCAAAGGAAATAAACTCCCAGGAAGTACAGGAAGCTCAAAGAGTCCCAAAGAAATTGAACCCAAGGAGGAACACATCAAGGCACATCATAATTAAACTATCCAAGATTAAAATTAAGGAGAGAATCCTAGAAGCAGCAAGAGAAAAGGAGACAGTTACCTACAAAGGAGTTCCCATCAGACTGTCAACTGATTTCTCAAAAGAGACCTCACAGGCAAGAAGGGGCTGGAAAGAACTATTCCAAGTCATGAAAGACAAGGACCATCCAAGATTACTCTATCCAGCAAAGCTTTGATTTAGAATGGAAGGGCAGATAGAGTGCTTCTCAGATAAGGTCAAGTTGAAGGAGTTCATCATCACCAAGCCCTTATTATATGAAATGTTAAAAGGATTTATCTAAGAAAAAGAAGATAAAAAATATGAAGAGTAAAAAGACAGCAAACTCACAGTTATTAACAACCACACCTAAAACAAAAACAAAAGCAAACTAAGCAAACAGCTAGAACAGGAACAAAAACCACAGAAATGGAGATCACATGGAGGGTTATCAACAGGGGAGTGGGAGGGGGAGAGAGGGGGAAAAGGTACAGAGAATAAGTAACATAGATGGTACATAGAAAATAGACAGGGGGAGGGTAAGAATAGTATAGGAAATGTAGAAGCCAAAGAACTTATATGTACAACCCATGGATATGAACTGAAGGGGCGGAATGTGGGTGGGAGAGGGTGTGCAGGGCAGAGGGGAGTGAAGGGGGGAAAATGGGACAACTGTAATAGTATAATCAATAAAATATATTTTTAAAAATTCAAAAAAATATTAATAAGGCACTGTAAACTTCCAACCTCAAAAAACTTAAAACTCAATATTGTGCTAATAACAAAATAATTTTCTACCTAGCATAATATTTTTATATAATTATATTATGTATTAAGCAGCAAGCAAAGGTTACCTTTATACTTGGGCAGAAAGATCTCTACATAAATTATGTGTTGTTCTATTTTCTCATTGGCGTTCATATGTAAGTGAATGAACAGGACAGGCCTAAAGTATATGAAAAGTTGAATGAATGGGCAACATTTCTGTTAATATTTTTCTTGAAATCTCCTTCAGGTACTCTTGAGTATATACTTACTGAACTACTTCTATCCATAAGGTATGATTTTCCTGAATACTTACATTGAAGAAACTTTATCTCCTAGGATAGTTATTTAGCTCAGTATTTGACACTTGAGTTTTCAATAAATGCTATTATTATTTTTGTCCATTTAGAAAAATAAGCAAGTCAGAAGCTCAGTTGATGTAAGAAATATACTCTTTCATGTAGTGTGTGCTCATGTAGAAAATGAGTCTACCATTAAAATCCACAGTGAAAAACCTAGGAATATAGTAATCAAATGTATATTTGTGGAACCATTAAAAAATTACTAGCATTTTTATTATTTTAGACAACTTATCCTGCTTTGGGAGCAAAGCCACATTTCCAAAACTAAACTCTTCCATTAAAAGTCTTTCTAAACCATGTAAAATTAATCTTGCAGTACATGAATTAGAGACTTGAAAATTTGTTATTAGCTTTTCAGCACATTCTTTTTTGTCTGTTTTATAGATGGTCAGGCACAAAAAATTAGTTTAATATATTTTTCTTTTTTTACACAAAACGGAGTTTATTCTTGTATTATGATTTATTAACTGTTACGTTATTTTCCATTCAAACAACTATAAACAAACCATTTTACCCTACATTAATTACATTTATTTTGTTGTGTCATAAGTGGTATAATTTTATTTTTTTGAAACTGCCATTGATACATTTTATTTTTTAATTCTTTTTATTTTTTAATTGTTGTTCAAGTATAATTGTCTCCATTTTCCCTGCTGCCACTTTCCCCTGCCTCACCCACCCCCACCTCCCACCCTCAATCCTACCCCCCTTTGGCTTGATCCATCGGTCCTTTATACATGTTCCTTGACAACCCTTCCCGTTCTTTACCTAGTTATCCCCCTACACCCTCCCCTCCGGCTACTGTCAATTTTTTCTTTATTTCAATGTCTCTGGTTATAGTGTGCTTGCTTGTTTGTTTTGTTGATTATGTTCCTCTACTTAAAGGTGAGATCATATGGTATTTGTCTTTTACCTCCTGGCTTATTTCACTTAACATAATGCTCTCCAGTTCCATCCATGTCATCAAGAAGGGTAGGAGCTCCTTCTTTCTTTCTGCTGTGTAGCATTCCACTGTGTAAATGTACCACGGTTTTTGATTCACTCATTTACTGATGGGCACCTAGGTTGCTTCCAGTACTTGGCTATTGTAAATTGTGCTGCTATGAACATTAGGGTGAATAGGTTCTTTTGAATTGGTGTTTCAGGATTCTTGAAGTATAATCCCAGCAGTGGATTGCTGGGTTAAAAGGCAGTTCCATTTTTAGTGTTCTGCAGAAATTCCATACTGTTTTCCACAGTGGCTGCATCAGTCTGCATTCCCACCAACAGTGCACCAGGGTCCCCTTTTCTCCACAACGTCTCCCACACTTGTTTGTTGATTTATCAATGATGCAATTCTGACCAGTGTGAAGTGGTATCTCATTGTGGTTTTAATTTGCATCTCTCTGATGGCTAGTGATGCTGATCATCCTTTCATATATCTCTGGATCCTCTGTATGTCCTCCTTGGAGAAGTGTCTATTTAGGTCCTTTGCCCATTTTTTATTTGGATTGTTTGTCTTCCTGGAGCAGAGTCCTGTGAGTTCTGTATATGTTTTGGAGATCAAACCCTTGTCCGAGTTATCATTGGCAAATATATTTTCCCATATGTTTGGTTCCCTTTTCATTTTGCTGATGTTTTCTTTAACCGTGCAGAAACTTTTTATTTTGATGAGATCCCATTTGTTTATTCTTTCCTTTATGTCCCTTGCTTTAGGGGACATATCAGTAAAAATGTTGCTGCGTGAAATATCTGAGATTTTCCTGCCTACATTCTCCTCTAGGACTTTTATGGTATCATGACTTATATTTAAGTCTTTTATCCACCTTGAGTTTATTTTTTTGGATGGTGTAAGTTGATGGTCAAGTTTCATTTTTTTGCATGTAGCTGTCCAGGTCTCCCAACACCATTTGTTGAAGAGGCTATTTTTATTCCATTTTATGCTTCTGCCCCATTTGTTGAATATTAATTGACCACAGAGACATGGATTTATTTCTGGGCTCTCTGTTCTCTAAAGTATTGTGTTTAAAGAAAATCATCTTCAAAGAGTGAAAATGCCAAACAGGAGAATCACAAAGCATTTAATATGAAACTGTAATCATTGGGTTATCATCTAATAGCCTCTTAAATTCAATGGACATTCTAGTACACAAAAAACTGTGTTTTTCTCACCCATCACAGAACCAGTACAAAACACAAGTTTGCTGAGTAAATGAATAAAATCCTAGTTTATTGTAGTTTGGCCAGCAGAAACTTTCCTTCTGGCAGCCTGATGGCCTGTGATGGGCCAAACAAGTATTTAATTATTGTATTTTCATTTTTAAGGTGAAAATAAAAAGTTATTAGGTCTGAGGATTTCAGTATTCTGGGAGGTGATGCATTATGTTTATGAGTTTTATGTATAGTGGATGCAGAGTTCTCCTCAATGATCCTTCCCCTGGTAGCAGCAAAAGAGATGTGTTATAATTTCCCACTGTCCTCACTTCAGCAGAAACATGAGATGGAAAACAATGCAAGTGGTTATTGAATTTCAGCTTAAATTGGTGTTAGTTATGTGTCACTATTCCTTTATACAAGTTTGATTGTAAATTTTGATGAAATGAGAATCAAATGAGGGAATATTTGAGGTGTCTCTATAGTAATTAGTAAGATAGAGATTTGACAATTATCCAGTAAATCTGATCAACAAAGGCAGCCAAACTGGGTACATTAAGTCTCAAAGTGGATTGATTTGGCCTAGTCATTCCAAATTGACTATGAACATTAATTACATTAACAACACAGCTGCCAACATTCTCCTCACTGTAGGATTTATGGAAAGAGCTCAAAAAATAGGGGACGTGAGCAGTGATCAAGGACACTGAAAGGAAACAAATAGTAGGTGATGGTGAGTAACCAAATAAATGCAGGCAGGAGAAGCAAAGGAACAAGACTCAACTGTAACACAGAAAACAGAAAAAAATCCAGGGCCATAAAAAGCTTGAAAAGATAATTAATATCTAATAGTATAACAAACAACAGAAAAGGAGTGAGGCAGTGAGAGGAGCTTTTGGTGTAATCCTATAAAAAAGTGTCAACATAATCATCTTTTGTTTAAGTTAGTTAAAGATGATCAAAAACTATGACTTCTTTGACTTTTAATGACTTACATAATGTTTCTTTTTTAAAACTTACAGCACTTGAACTAGAAGATGTCTAAGTCCTTCAGTGATCAAGTCACTAGAACTAAATGTAGCCTATTGTTACGAGTGAGAAAATCTGCAAAATTAAATTATTTCCTAAAAGAAAATCATAGGCAAAAAAATTCAAGGGTGCAACAATCAAACTACCATGTTAGATTATATAAATGTAAAGAAATTTTGTATGTTTTTTGACCTTATGTATATTCAAAGAAAATAAATACTAATTTGGCTTCAGACCAACTTTTGAAGAAAGTAAGAGGGAGAAAATAATGGTTGCTGAGACTATCCATGCATAGCATCCATTCCTCTTGCTTATACTATCTCCTGTCCCAATCTCACCGCCAACATCCCAGAAAACTATTAATTCATGACTAGTTAGACTTTGAATGTAAATTCCTATCTCATCAGAGATGCATTACATTGAAGATATGAGCATCTGCAAAAATTACAGAAATAAATTTAATGTATTCAGTTTCGTGTACAATAAATCCCTACTTTGGAAAAGAAACTACAACAACAAGGTTGCTTTCTGTTCCTGCTCTGCGTAATAATACAGATGATCAGTGGCAAGAAATAACTTTCACCCTGGTACCATAAAACCACGATATTCATTTCCTCTTAGAATTCTTACGGGAACCAAAATAGGGGTCCACCTTAGCTTTGTGATCTGGTCTGGTCTGGAAAAACAACTTTCCATGTCACTGCAGTACCAGGGCCACAGCAGTAAGAGCTGTGTCACGAATTCCCCAGGGCTGACCCTTTCACCGTCACTAGTACTTGCTCTTCAGTACTTCTTGTTAAGCCAGACTAAATAAATGGCAGGTATCAGGATTTAAGAACTTCCATGTTGAAATTTTTAAATATTATCACTATTTTCCAGACTGGGACCATTTTTCTGGCTGGGTTAAGAACACCTAGGCACCCTTCGCAGTTCTTGTCACAGAGGAATTTAACGCATTTTCTACAACAGCAGTGTCTGTCTGATAGAACTTTCTGTGATGACAGAAATATTCTGCAGCTACGCTGTCCAATATAGTAACCACTAAGAATTTGTAGTCATTGAGCACTTTAAATACGGCTAGGCAACAACAGAACTTATTAATTTAAATTTAGATAGTCATCCATGGCTAATGGCTACCATACTAAACAGTATTGTTGAAGAGTAAATAAGCATTGCTACTGAAAATTCACCTGTACACAATATTTTTTTCCATATATATCCTAAAACAAATCTTTTTCATCTTGCCCTGAAGGACCCAGGCTCTTGGAGAAAGACTTCCCCCATCACCAGTAAAATAGGTGAGAACTGTTTACATCATTAGACAGGTTTAAAAGACATGAGATCCATAACTTATCTCCCAAGTCTACTAATATACATTATGGTAAAAGAAAGGGAATTTTAAAATATTCAAGTCCAATACTAGAGAGTTTAAATTAAAATGAACTGGTCCATTTGACGCGTGATAAGTATTCGATATATGCCAAGTAAGTCACAGCCAGTGCAACATGATGTCTTGGCACGCTATACCGGGCCCTGACTGTCCTCTCCCACTGAGTGGTTGGCATGACCTATTTTCTCAGTTCTTTAGGAGCCTGTGCCCTTGCCTGGGCATTGGGTCAGGAGATCTCAGCTGTCCACACTCCTGGTGATAGCCAGAGTTCTTCAGCTAAGGAGATGCAGGGCACACAGACTAAACGCCAGCAGTAATCCTGTGCTCCTATGTCTGACTCATGAGCCAACCGGCTGCTTCGTTTATGAATTTCACCTCCACAAATATAGTCCTTCTTGACAACTGGTTTCACTAAATTTCTTTGATTATGGACTTTCCCCAAAGAGAATCATCTCTTTTTAAGGAATGTTCAGAGGCAATAGAATGCAAATAGATTAAACGTTGAAAGAAGACTGTATTGTCTACTAAGTGTTGGGGGAGAAAAATGTTACTGAGCCCAGCTTCTTAGCAAATGTTCTGGTCAGAGAGTCAATCCTTGGCAACACTTAACAGTGGAATTTAAAAACAGCCCTTATGCCAAAATGTCTCGCTTTACAGATGAATCCCTCTCCCTACCAACCATCCACGTGTTGGTCATGTTAAAAGTACACTTAAAAAAAAAAACAACTCACAAAACTCCAACTCTTCCTCTTATTTGAAGGCTAATGAGGGCTAAATAAATTAAATATGGTACTAATATTGAAAGAAATCACAACTAAATAAAGACTGCATAAATTTAAGGACTGTATTACTGAAGGAAAAAGTAAAGAATATATTTCAAATCCTCCTGTACCTATCACTTGCCAGAATATAGGTGAGGACTCAGACTCTCGTTAATCGGTAATGGAAGCTGGCTAGCACTGCAGTATCTGAATCATGATCTGGGCAGGGCATTCTCCTTGATCCCTTTTGGTTGTGGACACAGAGGCCACCTCAACCAAGGGTCAAGTCAATAGCTTTCCTAGTCTGGACCCCAGCATTGGTAGCCCCCAGATTCTCAAAATGCCTTTGCTAAAGGCAAGGCTGACCTGTTACTAAACCCAAAGCTTCCCAAATGTATGGCTTTTCCTAGTCCTTGAAGTCCAGGAGAGTTCTTAAGGCTTGGACTGGATAAAGTTCTGAAAACCAACAAATAAAAAACAAAACTGTAAAACTTTTCAGCTAGAGATAACAATCCAGAGAATGTGCAATAATCCAGAGATGCCAGAACACATATTTCATAATGGCAATGACTTTAGTGGCTCTGACAGCTTTGAATGTCTAGCAGCTAAACTAGTTTTTGCATGCAATAAATAGGTGTTCTATAACTATCCGATGGGAGATCAATCCAGTGTTAGCCAAACACGCAAAGTTCATCATCATCCAAAAGACTTACCCTTTTATGTGTATTTCTCTACAGATATGTGGAGATGTAATTCTACTCTTTGTGAATTTTTCATTTGACAAAAACTAAGTATCCTCTCCCAAAAGACATGAATATATATACACATATATGTATGTGTGTGTATATATTTTTTCACACATTTCAAAGGAATCTGAAACAATTTCAGTGTTATTCTCCCCCCACCCCGGATCTTCTAAAGCACTATAGACAATTTAGAAATCTGTACCTTCTACAAACATATTAGATGCTCCAGATCAGTTCTTCTCAAATTAGCAGTTTTGAGGCTTGATGAGATCACCCAAGGAGTGAGTATAGAGAAAGAAAAAGCCTCCGGATATAAGAAGTTCTCAGGCTTTCTTAATCTTCCCCTAACATCTTGACTAATTCAACTGAATTTATCCCCATTTTCAATTTTGGTCTCAGGACTCAGGCTCTACAAAAGTTCTCACATTAGTCCGTCACATTTTTAGTTGTTTCTTAACTCTACATCCCATCTTACTTCATCAACCTATCAAACTTACCCTCTAAAGATATGTAGTCTGGGGGTATGGCTGATTTATAGGTCCCTTGTATAAGCAAACCAAGATGATCTCTCAATAAATCAGAACATTAAACACCTGTTCAGAGATGCAAATGCTTGGCTCAGGTTAACCTGAAAAAAATCCCAATACATTTTACATTTGGGGAATGCTTTCACCTTGACCTTGCTGGAGAGTATTTGGAATCTTCAGGGAAATCTGACAAAATGGGAAGAAATGAAAATTTACAGAAGTAAAGTCAAAGCATGTATTTGATCCAAGAAAAACATCTACTTACTTAAAATGTTATGGTTCATGTAATGACTTGTACATAGTACATCCTTACAAAAATGTTGGTTGAATAAATTCTATTGACTACATCGTACATCTCCATTTATTGCTCAATTAACTAGGGAGCACAGACAAGAGAAGAGAAAGCTTCAGGAATAATATTTTATACACAATGCACTATCTTTATCTCAGCATTTACATGTTTCTAGACCAACTGAAAAATTTAGATGAACCTCTGTCAAGTAAATGAAGTCTCGAGAATATAATAGGAAATGGTGGAAACTACCTGAAATATCATTTTGTTAAGGCAGTGGCCTTGGAATTTCTTTTCATAAGTAGATTAGATTTTGTGAGCTGCTTCCTACGTAGATGAAAAAGCATAAAGTGTTTTATTGAAAAGAAAATCCTAGATGTTGATTTGAATTGAAAGTACAAGGCTTTCTTTCCTTTTGACAGTTTGCTTTTGAAACATTTTGCTTGTGAAATACATAATACACTGTTGCTAGTTGAACAGAATGATCCCTCACCCAAGAAAAATAAAAGAAAGGCCAAATTTGGCTAATTTTGCATCTTGAGGAGTCCAATTTGTGAGTCATATGGGTGTTAAAAAGCATAAAGCACTAATATCAAAAGCAGCTTTTCAAAGAGGAAAGAGCAAGTGATGGATGAATAAATGCTGCCGTGTTCACACAGAAGTGCTTTTGGCAATCACACACTCCTTGTTTTGTTGTAAACCCATACACCTCCTCTGCAGCCTTTTGGTCAACTTTGACGTATCGAAGGCACACAAATGTTACTCGCGTAGAAAAAAGGAGACACAGTCCTGTCTGCCTTACATGTACTAAAACAAACTAGAAACATACACTAATAAAAAATTAACAGTTGGAATGACCATGAAACTTAAAGTATAATTGCAATTGAATAATACATGGAACAAAAATTCAGAGGTAAAGACTACAGAGAAAATTTTTAATGTTCGTCAATAATTCAACATTTGTTATTTATCCCACACTTGGATATTTCATATTCACAATAGCAAGATCGTATTTATACAGTCCTGAATCGCAAAAATAATGTTCAGGTTCATATCAATTTACTTTTAAAAAGTCTCAAGGATCTTGATGGGTTCTTAACCCATCTCTGCATCTCCAAACCAGATAACACTAATGTGACTAAAGAGAATGCATCCTATTTTCAAAGTTCCCTGTCAAGGGCCCTAAAAACTGTTTTATGTACCTTTCTCCTTATAGTCCATGTTTTCTAGCTTCTATGCCTTGTACCTATATCCCTTTAAATGTACTTTCCTGACTGCTGATCAAATCACATCCATTCTTCAAGTGCCTCTTTATGAACCATTCTTCCAAGACACCTTCTCTGATGTTATCCTGTCTTCCCCAAATGGAAGTGATCACTCTCTGAACTCTCATAGCCTTCTGTCTCCACTTTTTCGACTAATATACCAAGGGTTGCCATGACCCTGCCCAGGGTCAGTGATTTTCTAGGACAGCTCCTAGGACGGAACTTACAATCATACACAGAGCTACACCTTATTACTGTGAAAGGCGACAAAGGAAGATCAGCAAAGGGAAACCAAGAGAAAACTTTCAACCTTCCAAAAGTTTACTCCCAGTGCAGTCGCACAGGATGCACTTAATTCCTGCAGCAGCCATGAACTGCGATGATGTGAGGGGCTGCATCTACCAGGGAAACCCACTGGAGACTCAATGCCTAGTTTTTATTGGAGTTGGTCAGGTAGATACCCACTGCCCACTATATATCAAAATTCTAGACTACTCTAGGAAAGCAGGCCTTTAGGTCGAACTACATAGTTTGCACAATTTAGGCACAGTGAACTGTCTCTATCAATTCGGGCACTACTCTAATTCCCAACCAAGGACCAACCAAGGACCAGCCAAGGACCAACCTGCCAGCAGGTCTTTCTAAGAATGAGTTTCAGGCCTGCTCTCTTATCTTCTCTGCATTAAAAGTTATACCGTTCAATCATGTATATATCACATACAATATACAATATGTAATATATATGTCCTATTTCATCTCTTTCACTGTATGATCACTGAGGACTTGGAAGATTTTTTTTTCATTACTCCATCAATTCCCATAGAGAATAAGACTCCTGATGAGAGACATTCCACAAATATTGATGATTAGAAGGTCTACTGATTCAGGAGGGAACAGCAGAAGATAGGCAGAAAAGCAGACTCACCAGTATGGCAGGCATTTCTGCTACCCCACTCTAAGATGAGCCCTCCATGTTACCTGTGATCTTCCACAGTAAGGAATAGAGGGTAGCACAAACTTGATAAAAGATGAGGAAGGCAGCCCTCCGGGATGATGCTACTAATTATTATTGATATTTACACATACTTTTTAAGAAAACAGGAACATGCAGGGCCTTTTTTTTTTCTCCAATAAAATTCTGTCACATCACTAACATCTCACTTAATCCTATCAAATCTCTTATTTATTTTCATTCCAGTCAGAAAACAAGGTATATATTACAACCCACGTCTCAACTTCACTTGCTTACAGAAAAAAACTTATGAGGACTTATTTGATGTTGTTATTGAGGTATAAATATTTAAAGCCCTATAATAAGAAAAGCTAATACTTCACAAGGCCAGTGTTCTAAGCACCACTCCAAGAGGTAGATACTGCTATATATTCTCCTTTTACAGAACAGTTGCTAAGGAAGTTAAGCCTCCTAAACAGTTACTCAGAAAACCTTACTCTTAATTACTCTGTTATAGTGATTATCATGTCCTTGAAAAACTCAGTCTTTTTTATGTAAAAATTATTTTGACAAAATTAGAGGAAGTGCATCCTTGTTCTATTTTGATGTTTTCTCCTTAACTACTTTAAAAGAAAAAAAAAATCCTACAATATTGCTAGATTTTGTCATTTCATGCTTGGTCTTAAAGAAGAATTTATCAGTTAGTAATTCATGAAAAAGTAGTGAGGACTCAACAATGTATTTAGCATTTGTAACTGTCATTATGAACATAAATAAGAGGAAAGTTATATTGGTTTAAATAAAAAGTATGCCCACTAAAATCTCCTTTCTCCCTAGAGGTGTGAGAGAGTTGATTTTTGCTGTTGTACAATTAGAGTGACTGTTGGGGAAGATAGCTTTTAGAACTGGCTGGTGTGGCTCAGTGGACTGAGTGCCAGCCTGTGAACCGATGGGTTGCCAATTTGATTCCCAGTCTGGGGCACATGCCTGGGTTTCAGGCCAGGTCCCCAGTAGGGGGCATGTGAGAGACAACCATACATTGATGTTTCTCTCCCTGTCTTCCTCTGTCCCTTCACCTCTCTAAAAATAAATAAATAAAATCTTAAAAAAGAAAAAGAAGCCCTGACTGGTGTGGCTCAACATACTGAGCATCAGCCTGCAAACCAAAGGGTTGCTGGTTCTGTTTCCAGGCAGGGCACATGCCTGGGTTGTAAGCCAGGTCCCCAGTGAAGAGAGCATGAGAAGCAACCACACATTGATGTTTCTCTCCCTCTCTTCTTCCTTCCCCTCCCCTCTCTCTGAAAAATAAATTAAAAAAAAAAAAACGAAAAAGAAAAGAGATAGCTTTTCATTTCTCTCTGAATAGAATGCAATTTTTTTCAGGTACTGCCTGCCTCCCACACAAAGACACAATTAATACATAAGCAGAGCCTGGAAGAACTCACAGAATGGAAACTACACTCCTGACATTTTTACTTCTTACGGAACAAATAATTAAAAGGCTCCATGTTATAAACAAGCTGTATTATCAGACTCAAACAGCAGTTTGGAAATGCAGATATAATTTCGCCCCGATAGTGAAACAACATTTCCTGTGACCAAGGAGGTGTCAGGACTGTTTGCAAGTATCTAGGTCGACATTAACATTTAAGCTCAGAAAGAGGACAATGCTCTGTCAGGCTCATCATGATGTGACTAAGATAATAGACAATTCAAAGGTGTTGTTTTAATTTACAGCCACTGGAAAACTTTTATGGGTGACTGATAGCATTCTCATGTCACACAGGAGAAAACCACGTCTTAGGAAGGTTAAGTGAATGTCTAAGGGTTACATATGGAAACAGCCCGTGTAAGAAGCACCGGGCTCTCAGATCCTTTCTCTACGGAGTCAGTACTCTTAACCACTAAGCCACATGGCCTCTCAAATATCTATGAAGGTAGCCAGATTTGAATGGCACTAGAATGTTCAGTACCATATATTGAGCTACAATTCTCTACCTGTCTCTCGTATCTCTGCATGTCTTGCGAGAAGAAGCATTAACTGCTCTTGTTCTGGATTACCTTTTTTAAGGATGTTCATATAGTGGAGAGCATTGTAACGCAGAGTGTAGTCTCCCCATGCAGTAGTAGACAGCTATGCTTACTGTCTGTTAAAAATGTTAGGGTTTCCTACAGTCAGGGTTCTCCTCCTGTAACCAGCCCCGTGTGTTTGCAAGTGTCTGTCACCTGGCCCTCTTGGCCTTGTCTCGGAGGAAGTGGCCTTGGGAAACCAATTTAAGGAAATGCTAATAGTCTGGCTACTACTTTTTTCAATGAGTGATGAAGTCCATTGTTTCCCAAAACAAAACAAAAATTTAAAAGGCACTTAAATTGGACGTAGATTTTAGTTCTGTAGTGGATAAAGTTTATTAGCATTTTGGGAACCCTTTTAAAGGAAAAAATACAAATCACACACACAAAATTAAGTTCAAGGTTGTGGAAGGGTGCTGGCAAGTGAGGGGACTTGTAATGGAAGTTTTATTCATGGTAAATCCATCTCTGTCTGAATTATATTTTTGGAAGTCACAGATTTCCAATTTGACATATGGCTCTAAATGACTTTTCACTCCCCAAGCACCAAGTCTATACATCGTATAGTGCCGCATTTTAGAGGTTAGCTCTTAATTATTGCTTCCAAGGCAAAATAAAAATCTAGAGCATCTCTCCCATGACAAAATTTTTTCAACAGTCTGGTGTCTTGGTTGGATTTATACACAGTCTAGGGCAGGGGTGTCAAACTCATTTTCACCAGGGGTCACATCAGCCTCGTGTTTGCCTTCAAAGGGCCGAATGTAATTTCAGTTCCTTAACAGTTAAGGAGTAGTTACATTTTTGCAGTCCTACAATTATTTCGGCCCTTTGAAGGGAACCACTAGGCTGATGTGGACAACAGTAAAAATGAGTTTGACACCCCTGGTCTAGGGAGTATTTTGTTTTTCTCATCTGTTGACACTAAAGTAAATATGACCAAACTAATGTCTTAAATTGATCTCTAAAACCTGCCCTGGTGATGAGAAGAGTTAAATTCTTGCATTGTTGAGCCCAAACTCCCAAAACATTGAATTCATGGAAATTGTATGATGAATGTTGATATAGTTTCATGTTGGGTGTGTGGCAGCTCTGTGATGCTTGAAAGGAGAAAGGAAAAAACAGATTTTGTCTGATGCTGTAAAGTAGCAAATGCTCTTTTGCATACAGCACTGAAGAGGAAGAAACAGCTTAACTTGTTTTGTTGTGTAAAATCATGTCCTTTCATCACAGAAAAACTTGAAATACCATAGTCAAAGTCATTAACAAGTCATATTTGTGTGTTGTTCCCGGATGAGATTTAGAGGTTAAACATTATAAAACATTTGCTCAAAATCATAAGTTATGAAAATCAATAAACAATTAAGAAAATAAAGTTTACCTACTTTTGAAATATTACTCGATCGACTTGCGGATCGTCCTGGGGATTTTTCATTCTGAAAAATATAATTAGAGTCATTGATTAAACACATGGCAATAGTATTACCACGGAGAAAAAGAAAAACGTAGCACAGGCAGATGTGTATATGCTCTCTATGTTGTTCTCATAAACATACAAATGGCTTATAAAGGATGGCTTGTTTCTTACTAAATTGTGTTTCTCTAGTACACATCAACGTCCCTTTGAAAATGTTTCAATCAGCTTCAGGGTATGTATCAGTCTAGAAGGACTTATTTCCAGGAAATGTTTATTTCTCTAGAAAAAAAATGCAGTTCCTTTGAAATAAAATTAGACAGTAAAAATACAGTCTAATTTCCCCTTTTGCTTTTGCTACCAGGAAATTCTGAGAAAATTCTGATTCTCAGTGTCTGTAAATATTGCATACCAGGCATATGGTGCGTACATCTAACTTGCTGTTTTACAATGCATTTAATTGGTCTTTTCTGCTATTTTCCTTTTAAAATTAAAAAATCCCCAAAGGTATCTTTTTCATAAAAACATATAATTGTTTAAATTGAAAATACTTCTAACATTATTTTAAAATTTAAAATTTTAAAAATAATTTAGAAATTGTAACCTCCATTTTTGCCTCCTAAAGATTTCCCAGAAAAAAAGCAAAGAGCTTTTAGTAGAAAAGAAGCAAAAAAAAATCGTGAATAAATAACTTTAAAAAAAGGCATGCAATTTTAAAGCAAGAAGGGACCTTGAAGAGTGTCACCCCCATTTGAAGAGCAGAAGCATCTGTTGCGGGCAGTCACAGACGTCGTGCCTACGCCAAGGCCACCCCGGGGCCCGACTAGTCCATTTGGTGGCCCTTTCCATTCTGCCAATTATCTGCTGCTGGACAAGTGACTGGCGAATCAGAATGTCTGCATTTGACATGTAGCAAGAGATCACAGCACACTTTTTCTGCACAGAAAATGTAGGAAGAACTTGGTCTGGAAACCAAAAGTTTCTGAATTGGGAACCAAGGATATGAATTAACCCTACCACTGTAGGATTCTCTTAAAAAGAAAATTTCTGAGCATCTGGACTCAGCACTAAAGTGGACTCGAGTAGACACCCTGACAGAGGTCATTTTTCAGAACTACGTTGTTATAAGAGCCTGTGGATCTGAAATTGCCACATGATGACAGCTTGAGACAGTTCCAGAAACATGCTGATGACAGGATATGGTGACTGTGTTATTGTGGAAATACAGTAGCTGCGTTCCCTGCAGACCATCACTGTGCTGTCCACAGGCTTGCAGATAGATATTCCAGCTGAACAGTGCTTTTTCCTTTACATGCAACATCCATCTCCTACAGCCACTGATGTCACTGTGGAGCATGTTATTACAGACCAAGATGGTCCCAACGATACGATTAGTTACACCTCATAACGGTCCCACGATCCAGGGGGAGATTAATGTATCTACTACCCGCAGACATTTTTTCCTTGATTAGCTTCCTCTGGTGATGGAGAGAGGCACTTTTCTACTGACATCTCAACTCCTCTTCCAGAGATTAGAAAACAAAAGCAATCCATCTTTCCTTCTCAGTGAAATTCAGGAATTTTGACACAATAGAACAGAGGTAAATAGACCACACAATATTAATGGTACTTGGGAGCAGTTTTGTTGTAGTGTGTTTTGTTATGTTTTCTATATTCAAATGGTATTTGAGAATATGATTAAGGAGCTAGAATTGAAAGGTGCTTCAGCGGGAAACAAGAAGTACCACAGGAAATTTAATTTGGAATCAGATTACTTATTTTTCAAACCAAATAGGACTTTCTGGTGTTTTCAGATAACACAAGGAGGGTCAGGTTCCCTCCACAATCGTGAATAAGTTCAGCACAGGGTTAAAATAAAGAGATAATTCCCATTCTCTTCACCAGCACTCCCCAATCTAATGGGGGAAAAGCATGTGTTTGATTATTTAGTACTTCAAGAGATCTTTTAACTTGAAATCCATTGGTTTTATTTTCTCCTAAGACAAGGTTAGGCATTGAAAAAATAAATAAGCTTAGGCAAAGTTTAATTTTTTTTTGCCATGGCTTCGTTCTCTACTGTGGCTATCCCAGTCAACACGTGGGAACAGAGGGAGCGCGCCGTTGCCATGCCGGCAGGGATGGAGGGGGGGAGGCTGCCTTGCAATCAGACCTGTGGGAGCGCACCAGCTACAGCAGGAGTATATTGTTTGACATTTCAGGACTTCAATTTCCTCGCTGTGAAATGGAGATTGTTGTAAGAATCAAACAAGCTATAAATAAAAACATTTTATAGATTCCAATATCATAATATGTCCATTGCTACTTTTAGGTAGAGAAAACATCAAAAGAGCTCCCTCAGATTTCATAATCATCAGCATGGGTTACTAGACTCATAATTTTAATGTAAACATCTGAGTTTCTCAGTCCCGCAGTTCTGTCTCCATTGGGGATTAGATTTTGGCATATAAAATTTAGGAATAGAAAATCAAATTCTTTTCTACCCATGGGGGTTAAGGAAGTTTGGTCTGCCTTGCCTTTGAAGCAAAGCACCAGAAGTACTTTATCTCTTGGAAAACTTCCAAAGCAATCTGTCTCATTTGCTATTAATTAATTGGGCGGCTTCTCTCATTACTATCACAATAACATATTCTTCTTTGTAGATTAGTCAAATACGGTTGTCATACTTCATTATGATCAGCTTAAATTCTTTACCTTAGATTAAAAGAAGCTGTATCAGACTATAACATGACTTACTGCTACCCAAATTATAGTGACCTTGTAGGTCAATAAAAAGTTGGTACCAAAAAGTTCTAACAAATCTGCGTAAAAAGTCTGAGATCACCAAGTGGTAATGTTGGATTTCAGCAGGTCATTTACAGTATGCAGAGGGACAGACTTCTAGTTTTACATGTGCTTTTTTAGTATTTTCAAGAGGTTTCAAATTTTTGGTGTGATATGAGTATATCTAATATTATCAGCTTTTTGTGATTATTATGAATAATATATCATTTTAAACATACGATCTTTATTAAGCATAGTTGAATTTTTATTACCAACAGGAAAAAATGATTAGCAAATAAAAAAATCGCTACTAAATTGTTTTAATATATAATTGAGGGAAAGTGGCATAGTCCTCTAAAAGGAAATAGTTTCTGATA
This sequence comes from Anoura caudifer, assembly GCA_004027475.1. Taxonomy (NCBI): domain Eukaryota; kingdom Metazoa; phylum Chordata; class Mammalia; order Chiroptera; family Phyllostomidae; genus Anoura; species Anoura caudifer. The sequence continues at coordinate 151,137 of PVKU01003389.1, read as the reverse complement.
AAGAATACACAACATGACTGGATATGTAAGTAACTGCATATGACTACTCTGCATTTTATCATTGCTCAGAAGAGGACAGTAAGGCAGCTCGTAGAAGGTTTTAGATGTAAACTGAAGGGAAAAAGCCTAGCTCTTCCTGAGTGGAGAAGCCAGAATAGGACAGACTCACAGAGACCACTGATATGATGTTATTCTGCAGTTTATTCCTCTCTCTCTTATTTTATTCCTAAGCTAACAATTAAGAGTATTTAAAAGAAGGAAAAAAATAAGATACTTTGAAGATTCACCTGAAGAATTCTAAGTAGATAATATAATATTTTTTGCCAGGGTAATTAAAGCTTGTAATAGAAGAAAAGTCTTGGAAAACAGTGTAACTTATACACACAAAAATAAACAAGAACATAGAAATATTGAATATAGCAATAAGCATTTAATTAATAGATATATAAAGAGTGCATATGTATTAATTAAAAATACTCTTTTTAATGCCTATAAAACATTAAAAAACATTTGACCTCAAATAATACTTTTACAAAAATATTTATGTAGAGGTTTTATAGGGCATTTCTTTGATATTGAGCCAGTTAAATTAGAAATAAAAATCTGAAATGTGATTAATAAATCTTAATCACCTGAAAATTAATTACAAAATTGGTCTAAAGAAATAAAAATTCTCTGGAAAATCATAGCCAGGAACTTTAGAAAATATCATACTAAGACCTTTGGAACACAGCAAAAAGCTATATCCAGATGAGCATTCATAACTATAAATGCCTACATTATAAAAGAACACAGTTCAAAGTAAAATAAAAGAATATAGTAAAAATTATAAATATAGAAGCTAAAACTCATTAAGTGGATATAAATAATAAAGATAAATATGTTTTTATAGCAGGTCTTTTGAACATAATTACAAAATTGATGAACTTCCTATAAGAAATGTTATATAAGAAATGAGAAAGGATACATAACCAAAGACACAGCAAAGATCAGAAAAAAGATTATAAAAGCTACAGGTACAGCTATTGCAACAAATTTGAAAACCTTGAGAAAATGAATCATATTCTAGCAAAACAAAAGTTGCCAGGGTTTATTCAAGACGAAGAGAAAAACTTGACAGACAATGAAGAAGAGATTAGAAAAATAATGAAAATCTGCATGCCCTAAGAAGTTAAGGGTGTGATTATTTTATAACTGAGTTGTATCTTACTTTTAAAGAACACATAGTTCCAATTTTACTGACACTATTCTTTACCATGGAAACATAAATTTTCCTAATGCATATTATTAATTTTGCATAAATGAAACTTCAAATGTATTAAGAAAGTACTCAAAAAGAAATAAGGAAGGAAAATAAAATTACTCTCTAATCTTATTTGGGATGACAGGTGCAAAAGAATCTTTACAAAATATTACATGTTATCTAAATAGCAGCATATATCTTTGCTACATCAGCAGTTTATACAAAAAATGCACAGAGAATAGAATAAATCTGCCTTATTCTGGTTATTTTCTTATCGAAAGGGTGTCAACATAATTCTTTTTTTTTCAAATTATTGTTCTATTACAGTTGTCTCAGTTTCCCCCTGTTGCTCCCCCCTGGGCTGACCCCTCTCCCACAGTCAATCCCCACGCTGTTGCCCATGTCCACGGGTCATTTACATTTCTTTAACTAGGCCCTCCCCCTGCTTTCCTCTCTTATCCCCCTCCTCCCTTCCCTCTGGTTCCTACAAGCTTGTTCCTTGTTTCCATGCCTCTGGTTCAATTTTGCTTCTGTGTTTGTTTTGTTCATTAGGTTCCTGTTATATGTGAGATCATATGGTATTTGCCTTTTGCTGCCTGGCTTATTTCACTTAGCATCAACATAATTCCTTAGGTTAATACATTGAAGGGGACAAACATGATCTTGTAATTAAATGTCAAAAAAAAATCTGACAAACCCCAGCAGTCTTATTATAATGTAAGTTCTAAGTGAAATAAGAATTAAAGGAAAACTCTTAAAGGAATAAAGACAATATTCTAAAAACCAATACCAAATATCTTAAGTGGTAAAATAATAGAATTATGTTAATTAAGGAAATTCTGTTAGGAATACTTGTTCTTGCTGTTATTACTCAACTTGTCTTAGAGTTTCTAGCAAATACAATAGCAAGAAAAAACATTTTGTAGAAAAAATATTTTAAAAGAAGGAATAAAACAATCTTATTGGTAGTAGGTTGTTATTGAAATTCCAAGAGTCTCTAATTTAAAAAAAAATAAACTACTACAATTAATGAGACTTTAGTACAATAGCTAGATACAGAACAATTACAACATGACAGAGTCTACTAAATTTTCTAAAATCCATTCGTCCTTCTTCTGTATTGACCAAATAGTAACCAGTATACATCTTGCCAGTCACATTATATCTCCCTTCCAGTTACAGGTTGCTACGACTCAATTCTCTCCAGTGAGCTGTGAATATAGCCAGCAATTGACAGTTTCCTGACTGTCCCATAAATCTAAAGTTTCTTCCACATTTTTTACGTTGCTCTGTGCTAGGACGGTGAGTATGAGAGGAAGCCAGTAAGCCCCAAAATAATTCTAGCACAGCTGAATTCTCTTGAGTCCATGAATGACCACATTGTGAAAAGCCCTCTGACAATTTGGAACATACTTTCTAAACTGTCATGAGAGAGAGAGATAAACTTGTATTTCCTTTGAGCCATCACATTTTTAAAATTTATTATAACAGTTTAGTCTATCCTAACGGAAACACGCCAAAACCAATCCCTTTCTCTCCTCTAGCAGTAAATATCCAGAAATGTAATTTAAAAAACCACTTAGGAATAAATTTCACAAGGAAATCATAAAATCTTATTAAAATGTACACTATAAAACCTTACTGAGGGAATATAAGTTGAAATTGAACAAAGGAAAGCAGCATTCTTTGATGGGGAGCTAATTCCAATAAATATAAATCCTCTACCAATTGACATATAAGGAGAAGGTAGTTTCAGTGAAGTCTCCAGTGGGGCTTATTTCTTCCTTTCTGAGGCAGAGAGAAGATAGATAAAATGATCTTAAAGAACATACATAGAAAAAGAAACGCTTTAGAATACTTAAGGGAATAATGGTAAAGAGATGTCTCCTTATGCTAGGCATTGCCCATATGAAATGTCATGTTGATGAAATCAGTATAGTATTGCCATAAGAATCCACTGGGAAAAAAGGTCAGTGAAATTCAGAATAAGAAAGAAATCCAAAAATAGATGTAAACACTCCACATATAACAAAACTGGTATTTCAAGTCAATATTGAAAGGATAGTCAATATAATAAATACTTCCTGATAACCGTCTCTCCATGAGTAAGAAAGAGTCAAACCCGTATCACAGTGTACGTACCATCGCACACTCCAGACTGAATGGTCTGAGATGTGAAGAATACAAAAGCCTTTGAAATAAGCCTAAATTATAAATTCAACATTGGGGTGGCAGAGATCTATATAACTAATACGGGACCCAGAAGCTATGTCACATTCAATTATAGTACACTTGAAAAAATACAAAACTTAAAGTGAATATATAATAACAGAGTTAGAAAAAGTACAACATGGAAGTTGTAATGTACAAAGAAATTTTCTATACAAATTTCTATAATATACAAAGAAATTTTGTCTATTCACACAAAAAGGTAACATTAAAAAAAACAATAGAAAAAAAAGCAAAAACAGGAATAGAAATTCACAAAAAGAACAATAGATTGTTAATTAAAAATATGACAGAATGCTTAAAATCTCAGTCAGGAAAATGTTAATTAAAGTAACAAAACATTGCTGGAAAAGTTGAAAAGAGTGATAGCTTCTCTTGCCGGCACGGATAAGACAAAAGAGTAGTCTCAAAATTTGCTCGCAGAAATGTGAATTTTTGCAGTATCATTTGAAAAAATCTGGCAACATCTGGTGAAATTAGAAATATAATATACAGTAATGTCATGCCTGGGGATCTACCCCAGAGAAATAAAAGCATTGGTACATAAGGATATGTGAATGAATTGATACAGTGATATTCTTATCTGGAAAAATAATCCTGGCATAAAGAGGTGCCAGTTGTTAACCTAATGCTTCAAAGTTTTAAGCCCACCCTCCTAAATTCTGCTCCAGGCTTGGGACTCTGCACACCATCTTTCTGATTCATTATCGGGTTCCCTCTGGAGGTGCACTAGGAAGAGGGCACCACAGGGAGTCTGAAAAGGCTCCATCCTATTTGATTCCTATTGGCTTCTTATTTGCTTCTTGTGCATGTGAGCGTCATCCTAGGAATTCATCTTCACCCTTGTAGCTGCACCTCCCTCTGTAGCAGCAGCTCAGTACGGAATGCAGTCTTCCTGACATGCTCAAAGCAGCCTTGTTGCACTTTTCATACACCAGAACCAGCCAACTAACTGGCTCCTTCCCCAGACGTCTGAGTTTCAGTTCCACGGATTCCCTGTTTCCAGCTTTAAATAATTATAAATGCTGTCCTTTGTTCACCCAGACTTGCACTCCCCATTTGCAATATCTTGGTGTTCTTTTTTCTGTTACTAGTTGATGATCTTTTACAGCCAAGCACTCGATCTTTACATTAAATTTTCTGTGTTAAAACCAAAGGCCTAGTTTCTCTGTCCTGACTAGATCCTGACTAATAAACAATGCTCATCAATAGAGAAATGATTAAATAAGTTATAGCTGAGTCACATCAGGGCATATTATGTGATTACGAAAAAGAAGGAATTGGCACTCTGCCATTTAACTTAAAGGAATTTCCACAAGATAGGACTGAGAGTGAAGAGTAAAATGAGAAGTGGTATAAGGATTATTTGTAAAACATATAAGGACATAACTCCTATAAAAAGTGTCCAGGTATGAGCATATATGTTTGGAGACATGCATTTACATATAATGGTATGAGCACAGAAAAAATCAAGGAAGAATATGCATAGGTGTGTTGACATGAGTTTCCAGGGGTGGGTGGGGAGAGGGGAGGGCAAGGGAGAGTCCGATGGAGGAGGAAACAGGAGGAGGGAGGAGATAAAGGCGAAAAGCTCCTTAAAAAGCAGAAGGGCATAAGAGTCTGTTGAATGCTTGTTTATGTAAAATTATACATGGATGTGATATTATAATACAAATATGAAGTTGTATGTTTATCTATTGGCAAGTGGTAATATTCATCCATGATATATTATTAAGGAAAAAAAGACTTAAGGACAACATGTAGAGGGTGATTTCATTTCTTTCACAACATGTATACAGAACCTCTATGTATATTTATGCATTTACATATACATACTGAAATCCTCAGCTGAGGATATGCTTATTGATTTTAGAGAGAGAGGCACTTACTTGTAAGTGGTCACATTTATTATTAAATTTTGCACTACACAGAGTTTTCTGAAAACACTGAATTTTCTTAAAAACAAATATATGATGACTAAATATCAAATTTAATGAAAAAACTTGCCACTGTTACTAATGATAATGACTAAAAGCTCCCTTTGTACTCAGACCGAATAATTATGTTGGCTGGGAAATAAAGAATATAAAAATCATGCTATGGAAATCTCCCCTCCATCCTTAGAAAAGCTGTACGAAAACATGCCCTTGATGTACACATTTCTAAAGAAAGACCATTTACCAATGAATGACAAGCCAATCTGAACAAGTTAGTAACTGCAATTGCTAGCGTGAGAACAAAAGGAAATTATTTTAAAAGAAGTTTGCACACTTCAGTACTGAAAATGTTTCAATCTGAGTCAAATTTGGATGGAAATAAAATGAACATAGTAAAGTGATCACTGGTTAAATTGCCAGAGCACAGGGAAAAGGCCCCGAGGATTTAATTCACACATCTTTCCAGTTATGAAAAGAGAAAATAAGGAGCACTGAATGGCTGCTAAAAAGCAGATGATCATTTCGGTTCAGTGGCTCATGTGAAAAGGTAATTACTACTGCTGTTTTCCCCAGTACATGGATTAGATAAGCACAAGCTTTCAGTGTGCAGCAGCTGAACACTTTTAAAGAGTGCAACACAAGGAATTTTATTGGTTCCACATTCGGTTTATATGACTATGTTCATGCCCCTAGGATTCTAAGAATATACACATAATTTATAAAACTTCTTGTATTTTTCACTGATCTATGCAAAAATCTCTCACAATAATCTTCCTACTTAACGATGCCTCCCCAAAATGTACTATTTCCTTGAAATTTTTTTTTGCAAAAAGTAAAATATAAAGACTCATTTCGTATGGTTTGACTATTTTTTGCCTATAAATGCTTAACACTTCACTGATTTTTAGGCTTTTTTTGTCTTGGGATCTCAGAATTTCAGCAGTGATTCAAGACATTGTATGTTCATTTGAGTTATATTCAGGTGTGCTGTTCATCTTCTGTCTGTCCCTACAGACCAAGTCCCACTCTTCCCCACGCTGCCATGTGCCCAGGAGGCACACCTGGACGGATCCCATCTCAGGCTCTTTTGTTCTCTGACTTGCAATTCTTCCACCCATGCAGAGTCCCAGGGGATTATAGGAATGGAGGATCACAAGACCAGAGTAATTACCCCATCCCTGAGGTACCACCAGAAGCTGGCTCTGTCCCTCAATTGCTGGTGGCAGCGTTTGTCAGGCCATCCTTTCTGCAGAGCCCTGTCTGTCTTCGGGCTTTGGAAAATGTTCCTCCTTCTTGCCTCTTCAAGCCTGTGAGTGGTAACCACCCTCTAGTGTTTCCAGCCAGGGGTTACTGAACTATCCCTTGTACTTTCTACATATTCTGCTCATACCTGTTATGAATAGACTATTAATTTCCCCCAAATCACCCAGTTTGGAGGTGCCATCTGTGTCTTTCTAGATCCTGATGGATAAAAATCATCTTTAGTATTCTTTATATACTTTTGTAAAAAATATTAATTTTCACTAATTTTATCAAATTAAGGTCTTAGAAAGTCATTCTGGAGGTGTAGTCATATTGACCAACCACAGTCTGTAGCCATGAAAAATCTGTCAGGCAGCTTTCAAACTGCATTTTGTGTAAGAGTTGCGTTGCTTTCTTCTATGGGCTTAATTTAAGATTGGAGACGTGTTTTTATACGACAGTCTACACAATAGAGACCAACCATTTAAAATATGCTGTATGGTGGGATGTTTTAATTAGCAGTCTTCCATTCTGTTGAAGGTATTTTAGGGATCATATATTTCTTAAGACATTGTCGAGGAAAATTCAGGTTAGTTTTTTTACACAATTTTGGAACCCACGTGGTGTGTGTAGGGGTGTGTGTGTGTTTGCCATGGCTTTAGTATGAGAAAACAGTTATGTTTCTGTGAGAAACTCCACAATACATCCCTTATGTGATGGCATGAAATCACACTAAAACATGAAACATTTTGCAACCCAAGCAAACATATGTTTAAGCAAGTTTGTGATCCATGCACAGGTTGCTGATCCTTTTTTCCTGCACCTTGGACGAGCCTCACTTAAATGTGAATGTAGCCACTTTAAGCGACTTCTTCTATTCCTGCCCCACTCCATTATTCAGCTCTTTCTCCCTCCTTCCTTCCTTCTGTCAGTAACATATAAAAGAAATGTGACAAAATTTCACGCTTGAATATGTAAATTCTGGTTGTGCAAAGCAGCTGAGGACCCATGGGGCTTTCCTACTTGAGCAAATAGGCAAAACGACCTTGAAATGAATGAGAATATAGTTCCAGAAAAGCCAATTTTGCCCCAATTTCAGGGCTTTTCCTCACTGTCATTTATTTAAGGTCCTTTTTTTGACAATCCCTCATTATATGATAATATTAGCCCTCCAGGCAGTCTGGAGTTACAGATCTCAAGGCTACATTTCATGGAGCTCTTTTAGGAAGACAGCCTGAAAGTTAATCTTGGTTTGCATGAATGCAGAGCCCATGCATGCATGAGAAAAATCACAGCCGGACTGCTTCTAATTTATCACAGCAGCTCTAACTTATTCTTTCTCTCTTCATTTTTATCTCTCTCTCTATTGCTACTACTTAAGCTATTTTAACAACAAAAAGTATGAATCCACACTTCAGACAAGAATTTCAAGATTCTTGTGCATTATTATTTATTAAATTGTTTGACAAAAATAGAGGGTAGAAAAACAAGTGACCTCACAAGAGCCCAAAGCGAAATCAAATTTAATTTGATTAAATTAAATACACATACGTGCTCACTCAGATCTAGGAGGAAGTGATCAGGAGTGGCACTGGAATGTCCTTACTTAATACAGTATTATAACGAGTCAGTAGTATATTTGCTGGAATAGTTGGGCTCAGAGTCCAAAAACACTACTTCTGGGGTGACTGTGGGCAACTTCTATTGATGCATCCATAGAATGCTGATAATGATACAGTCCTCTCAAGGTTGTTGTGGGAATTAAATTCGAAAGTGGGAATTAAATTAAAGTAGGTGTCTAGGCTAAAGAAATGGTAGCATAACCTTATACTTTATATAACTTTGTGTCTTATTTATGTACAGGCTATATTTCATTACATTAGAAACAATCTGTTAGAAATAAAAGTTCTGAATTCGTTTCTTAAAAATGTGAAAAACTTAGTTTCAGACCTATGTTATAAAGCATTCATTCATGAAACAAAAACTACCCCTTCAAAGCTCACCTATGGACACTGGTACAGGTATGAGACCCTGACTCATCTAGGACAAGGCCAGCGTGGAACAGGATATCTGCCTCAGGTGATCACCTGGGTGACACAACCGATAGCCTTGGTGGCCTTAGTCACTTTCAGAGAAGTCTTAATGAGCTGATGTATTGTAATGGACAATTATAATGAAATATGTGTATACCATAAAGAGATGGGAAGAAATGGTATATAGCTATGAAATAAGGCATCAAATAGTAAATATATAATATGCAAAATAATGATAAATAAATAAGCATAAGAATGAATTTTCAGTCCTTTCCTCGCTATCATTTATTCATGGTCCATTTTTGAGAATGTGCCTGGTTCAAACCCCAAATCAGTTCAGCAATCACTAGCACGTGACTGTGGGCCAGTCACTCTACTTTTCTCATTTACTCTTTTCTGGGGGTTTTATGATCTTAAATATTATAAGTACAAGACTAAGTAGGATTTCTGGCATATGTTTTAATGAAACATGATAAAAGTGGAAGATTTGAAAATGCAAGGTTTTAGCCACTTGATTTTCATGAAGTGCCTGATTCTCCAACACATACACATAGAAGCCATTCCAAATAAATATACAATGTAAGTCAGAGTTTGCTTGCTATGCAAACTCAACTGATGTAGAAACCTCTATGTTCCTGTCCACAAACTTCTTTTACATAAAAATTCTGGAGACTCACTGTAGATAAGTAGCAATTACTATTGAAATTAATGTGGGTGTCAGTTAATATATATTATTCTAGTTCCATTATTTGGTAAAGTGTTTCTGAGGGGAGGGGACTATAGTTCAGTTACATTCTATTCTCTTTAAATCTCCAGTACCTGTCCAGAGTACCATTAATGTTTCATAAATAAATATAACTATAATTCATTTTCAATGTTTGTTTCTGAGAGATATTAATTAGCATGGGTATTCTTGAAAATAGACAGCAAGTATATGATGGCAATTTATATGTTATTTCATTCATAAACAATATGGCTTTATTTTTATGCATTTATAATAGCAAAATCAAAATCCATACCTGGTTTTACAAATGCAGCTAAATTATAAAGTCATAAATACAAAGCAACATTGGATTGACTTTGGTTGTTGCATATTATATTCTGGATTTCATATACAATATTACAAAATCCTCCAGGTGATAACACTATTTATGACTCTTTGGTAGCAGTACCAGATTAATCAGAAGCAATTGTACTTTGACCTATGGTGATGAGCTGAAATATGAAAAAGAGGTAGAGAGAACAGTGGCCTAATACCAGCTAAAAGTAGTACCTAAACTTCTAGCTTTACAAGCTATAATGCATCTACTTTAGCTAACTCTGTGCCAGCCAAGGGATATTTATATATTTGAGCTTCCTTGGGTTTAAGAAGTGTTTACATAATTTCAACCACTCAGAAGTGAGTATCTGAAGGGGCTGAACTTTAATCTCAGTGCAAATCACTGAGACCCAAGATGTGCGATGTGTGCACAAAAGGAACATGTATTAATTACTACTTATTAAAGAAATTTGAATTTCTCATAATATAAAAAACTCTAGGGATAAACATAATACAATAAGGCCTGGAATAGCTGCAGAAAATTCTCTACTTCAATATCAGAAGTTCAAAAGGCATTAAGACCTTTGACCACAAGAGATTCAAAAAATTAATGAATTTCAACCACACTCTATGGGATGAATAAAAATCAACACTTCCTAGATCTCCACTTATAATAAGATAGTCCAGGGAGCAATTCAGTTTCCACATTTTTTGACAAAAATAAAAATGTAGAGACTGCCAGCCAAGATGGAGGTGTTTGGTTGTATCTCCTTTCACAACCAAAATTAAGGACCACAAAGATTTAGAAACAAGAAAATCACCAGAACTGCTAGAAAATTGAACTGTATGGAAGTCCAACAACCATTCATCCAGACTGGTAAGAGGGGCGGAGTCACGGCAGGAAAAAGTGGAGGAGCAGACCCGGGCACACAGGCAGCAGTGGCTGGCAGACCCCAGGTACACAGTGGTAATTGTGCAGACCCAGTGAGGCCACATAAGGTGGCTGGATGACCAGGTGGTCCCACATTCCTGTGCAGATAATCCAGGCAAAGGGGAAGCAGCAGAAGGGACTGGAATCCCAGAGAGAGTAGAGCAAGCACCATTGTTCCCTCTCAGACCCTACCCCCACATGCAGCATCACTACCCAGCGACTGGGCTGCCCCGCACTAGGAAACACCTAAGGCTCCTCCCCTCACTATGTTATAGCTACGACCAGGCCAAAAAAAAAAAAAAAAAAAAAAAAAAAAAAAAAAAAAAAAAAAAAAAAAAAAAAAAAAAAAAAAAAAAAAAAAAAAAAAAAACAACAAATGGCTCAAACAGGAGAACAAATCAAATCCCCAGAGCGAATTCATCTAAGCAACCAAGAAAGCCAACCTATCAGATGCACAGTTCAAAGCACTAGTGATCAGGATGCTCACAGAATTGGTTGATTTTGCTCACAAATCAGATAAAAAAATGGAGGCTACAATAAGTGAAATGAAGGAAAACGCTCAGGGAACCAATAGAAATGGGAAGAAAACTGGGACTCAAATCAATGGAGTGGACCAGAAGGAAGAAAGAAATAACCAAACAGAAAACAAAGAAGAAACAAGAATTCAAAAAATTGAGGAGAGGCTTAGGAACCTCAGGACATCTTTAAACATCTCAACATCCAAATTATAGGGGTACCAGAAGGGGAAGAAGAAGAGCAACAAGTGCAAAACTTATTTGAACAAATAATAAAGAATAACTTGCCCAATCTGGCAAAGGAAATAGACTTTCAGGAAGTCCAGGAAGCTCAGAGAGTCCCAAAGAAGTTGGACCCAAGGAGGAACACACCAAGACACATCATAATTACATTAGCCAGGATTAAAATGAAGGAGAGAATTCTAGAAGCAGCAAGGGATAAAGGCAGAGTCACCTACAAAGAAGTTCCCATCAGACTGTCAGCTGATTTCTCAAAAGAGACCTTACAGGCAAGAAGGGGCTGGAAAGAAGGATTCCAAGTCATGAAAGCCAAGGACCTACATCCAAGATTGCTCTATCCAGCAAAGCTGTCATTTAGAATGGAAGGGCAGGTAAAGTGCTTCTCAGATAAGGTCAAGTTAAAGGAGTTCATCATCACCAAGCCCTTATTATATGAAATGCTAAAGGGACTTACCTAAGAAAAAGAAGATAAAAAATAGGACAGTAAAAAGGCAGCAAACTCACAGTTATTAACAACCACACCTAAAGCAAAAGCAAAGTAAGCAAACAGCTAGAACAGGCACAGAAGCACAGAAATGGAGATCACATGGAGGGTCAGCAACAGTGGAGTGGGAGGAGGAGAGAGGGGGAAAAGGTACAGAGAATAAGTAGCATAGACGGTGGGTAGAAAATAGACAGGGGGAGGGCAAGAATAGTGTGGGAAATGTAGAAGCTAAAGAACTTATGACACATGGGCATGAACTAAAGGGGGGAATGTGGGTGGAAGGGAGTGTGCAGGGTGGAGGGGAATGATGGGGGAGAAATGGGACAACTGTAATAGCATAATCAATAAAATACATTAAAAAATGTAAAGTACAAAAATTCTAACAATGACACTGAAGATAGGTATGGGGCAGTCACCAAAATACTGGTGGTTCAAAATCAAACTGTCTTAGTAAATTTCTATTTATCACTAGGAAAATTTATGTGCTTATGTAATTAGTTTTCTGAAAGTCTTCATGGAAGGACAAAATTGAAATTTTATGATGGCAAGCTCTGGGAGGCCTATCAAGTCTGATACATATGACTCAATTTATATAAAAAACAAAGCATAAGCATCCAATAGATACAATTATTTGGCTTTAGTCATAATTTTAAAAATTTGTTTCACAGTACAAGATGCACAATTTTATAAATGTTTATTCATACAGAGTAACTTGCAAATTACCTTTATAGTGATAGGTAAGAGTCATTTTATGGCCTCCCAGATAATAGTATTGATTGTTTTAAGAGGTTGCTGCTAGACAGAATTGAAATCAACTAAATCAGACAACATGAAAATCATTAAAAATCTATGATTTTAATAGAAATGCAACCAAAAGCTTAACTTACAAACATGTAGGTAGAATTTATTATGTTAAAAGATAACTAATATGCTCCCAGTGCATACAGAGTCTGAAGGACATGCTGTTGCATTTGTTTTGGCAATGGTGTCACCTCACTTACCTAGGGTAATTCCACACCTAAGATCAGTCCTGTGGGGACCAGTGGGTAGGCAAATCATTTTGGGGCAGGAAGCAGGGTGTAGTGAAGTCAGGTGGAAAAAAGCACCACCTAACAACCAAAATGTTTACAGACCTACCAAAGTTTTGGTTGGCTGCTAAGCAACAAGTCTATGTCCAGAAACTATTATGAATCTAGAAAGTTTTTACCCATAGTTGTTCAAATGGATAAATTAGCAAATTTTTATAGATGTTAGTGTCATGTATGTATAAATGTTTACAATCAATAGGATAAATTAATTTATAATGTCTCTCCAAAAATGTCCTAAGGAATATGATGTTATAGTTATTGATTTATTTATTTTAGTGGAAGGTTTATATTTCAAGTATTAAAAAAAAAGGTGATAAAAATAGTGTCACAGAAGAAGAAAACAGGCAAGCAAAGTACGGTAAGAGAAAATAAGCTGAGAATTTAAGTGATAAAAGATAATACATTTTCCATTCAATAAGTGCTTTAGAAAATGAAAAATAAATCCTCTCACTTTTCATAGCCTGCGGAACAGAGCAGCATGTACAGGACACACAGACTCTGAAGTCAGAAATCGCAAAGCTTGAGTCCTGGCTCTATCATGTTTGATTAGCTATGTAATCTTGGGAAACTGATTTAACTTCTCTTGTCAGTTTCTACAATTGTGAATGCTAAATAACAATAATAGTTATCATTAAGTATCTTCATCATAAGAATTAAATGAGATACTTGATGTAAAACTTTGGCCTCTATCCAGTTAATATCTGTTTTTAAGTTTTATTAAAATATTATGTTTAGAATGACATTTTATTTTCTTTTTCATGGCATCCAATGGTCTTCTAATGTGAATTTTTTTAAATGATGAGAAATGCAAGCAGTCACTTGTGTTTAACTTTTAAGATATCACTGCACGCAATCACATATTTTATCAAATCAGTATTTTAGAAGTAATATTCTATGGGGAGTATATTAGCATGAGCAACCAAAGTGTCACGAAATGCCAGGTCCAAGAGGCACCTTTTTTTTTTTTAACTTTCCACTTTTACAGATAAAACAGATAATGATGAGTGAAATAATTTGCTCAACTGCCCTAGTTAACTTGTGGCGCCTTAGTTTCTGCCACAAGTTCAGTGTTTGTTCAGCTGAACTTAATATTCATTATTTCATTAATTTATTCATTCAACCAACAAATACTTTTTAATCCTACATGTCTCTGCTGCTTGTTGATAATACAGTAAATAAAATGAAAGTTTAAAGGATATAAAAGTAATTAAAATGTATAATACACAGAAACTTTTTTTATGATAAAGAATGTTTAATAAGTGACAAGTGGGGTTATCACTTGAACTTCAGAGAAGTAGTAAATAATTTTGTTACTTTTGTAGCTGCTGTTTCTTTCATTCCCATCAAAAGAGTATTACTTGTGACTACTAATTGTGGTTTTATGAGTTCTTGGTATCACACACCAATAAAAGTCAACTATTTTTTATTGCTTCTTCCTTTCCCAATACCACTTCTACTTCCATTAATCTTTGTAACACTTATTTTACTGAATTCTTATTTTTCAGGTATCTAAAAGTTGCAGGGCCCTCGGGGATTACTTTTAGATTTCTCCTCATCTCTGTCTATGCTTACTCACTCATTGGAGAGCCCTTCCAGCTGTAGGGGTCTAAGGACAACCAATAGGATAAAGGCATCTGAATGCCTAACTCTTTGTCTGGACTCTTCTTTGAATTGAAGTTCAGATCATCTGTCTGACCTCTTTCTCATCATCTCCAACTACCTATTTAGCATCTCTACTTAGATTTCTAACAGGCAACTCCAATGTTCTTGTCCAAATCTAAGTAATCCCTGGAATGGGGAGGGACAAGAGCAACTCAAATAACGTGAGGCCTGTCCTAGATAATTCAGTTTGAAAGGTGCTATCACTATCCACGTCTTTCATAGAGCCTTTGGCACTTAATGAAAAGAACACATTGTAAAACAGAATGTTAATTATATTCAGGAAAAAAAGTAGCAAGGTAATACTCCCTGTGTCCCAGCATACTCTTCCACATATACAATCCGTTATCATCATGGCAACTAGAATTATTCTTTAAAAAGTAAATCAGGCTACTCAGCAGTGGAACCATGTGAGCATTACTCACTGCAATGCTGCGTAGTCAGAATTAACTGGAAATTACTTGACCATCTAGTTCTTGCCAAGTTGGAGTAATGGAGAAACATCTGAAACAACTGAAAAAGAAAACCCAACAAAATATAAGAAACAATGACTCTCAAGACAATGATCAGAATAAGACAGTGATCCTGAGAGATGACCAACAAATCAAGTCAGTCCTACGATTATTCCAGATTTCTACCTGGACAGTTCCCAGATAACAGCACAGGGATGGAGAGGCCAGGCAGAGACTGGCAGGCTCTCTGAGTTGAGGAAGAGGTTTGGGGAGTCAAAGAAAATCACGGAGGTGAGATTTCATAGGGCTCAGTATCAGGGAGGAGATAATGGCACAGCAAGAGAGCTGGAGAGATGCTGAGGGGACCCTTCAGTAATGCAACTGAGTACTGATCAGCACATGCACGTGAGCAAACGTCCTAAGGGAACCACTGAAAAAGGTTGGAAACAGTGCCCTGTATCATGCAAGGCCAGAAATAATGTTTATTGCTAACAGCCACAGTTGCTAAACCTTATAATTCACAGAGTTTTTGTTAGAGTATTAAGGAAATCTTGCCTAGTAATGAGGAAGAAGTGACCCAAGGATAAAATTTATCTTATCTCACCTGAAAAACCCTCAAAGCAAAACCCAAGAGGAACAAATGGTTTCCAACTTACGAAATGACATCCCAGGACAAAGTTCAATACCATTTTTAGGAATACAAAAATATCCAGTACACAGTAAAGTGAAATGCACAATGGCTGTTATCCAATCAAAAGTTAGCGGGTATACAAAGAAGCTGGGTATACCATCCATAATGGAGAGAGAAATCAATCAATCAAATTAATCCATAAATAACAAGGATGATATAATTACCTATACAAGGGAGTGGAGAGTGCTGGATGGAGGAGGGCAAAGGGGTAAAAATCAGGACAACTGTAGTAGCGTAATCAAAATATAATTAAAAAAAGAAAAAGTTCACTGGGTGGAATTAATAGCAGATTAGATTAGTTCAGCAATTTTCATCTTCTTTATTTCATGGCACACATACATTAATTACTGAAATTCTGTGGCACACAAAAAATAGGTATAATTTTGATTTATTTACACCAGACACCTATTGTTGTGTTGGCTGTTGTCATTTGTTTTCTAATTTGACAATCTAAGGGAAAAGAGGTCAGTGCCCCTGACTAAACAGTCAGGAATGCATGCTTAAAATATTTTGTGGTGCACTAGTACGTTGCAGCACACTGGCTAAAAATTGCGGAATTAGCTGATAAAAAATCAGTGAATAAGCTTTTCACAATGGAACACGGAGAAAATGATGTAAAAAATGAAAAGAGCATCAATGCACTGGAGGACCAGTTCAGGCAGCCAAATATATGCAATGGGAGTCCCAAATATATGCAAAGTGGAGAAGAGAGAGGAAATAAAGGCTGTTATTTTCTAAATGATGAACATTATAAATGCATAAACCCAAGACACTCGACTAACTCTAACCTCAAAAATATAAACAACCGCATGAAGGTACATCATAATTAAATTCCTTCAAACCACTAAAAAAGAAAAAAATTTAAATAGAGGGAAAAAGACATTATATAGAGAAACAAAAATAAGATTGTCAGCAGATTTCTCACTGGAAACAAGGGAAGCTTAAAGATGGTAAAGCAATATCTCTAGAGCAACAAAAGAAAAAAGGAATCTTTCAACTTATAAATTTACCAGGGAAAATATCTTCCGAAAAGGAAGGCAAAATAAAGACATTCAGATATACAAAAGTTAAAAGAGTTCGCCTCTAGCAGACTTGTCTTCATTATAGGAAATGTAAAAGGAAGTCCTCCAAGCAGAAGGAAAATGATTCCAGATGAAAACCTGGGTGCACACAAAGGGATAAAGTGCCCTGGAAATGGAAAAGGAAGGATAGACAGACAACTTTAATTTAGCTTTCATATCATGTTCAAATATTAATTCATAATGAATCTTAGCTATAAATGGAAAATCTAAAACTATAAAATTTTGAGAAGTAACATAAATCTTTGTAACCTCAAGTTAAACAAAGTTTTTTTAGGTAAACCACAAAAAACATAATCCACAAAAGGAAAAATGATAAACTGGATTTCACTAAAATTAACAACCTTGATCTTCAAAAGACACCATTATATTAGTTTTACATGTGGTTAGACATTTATATAATTCATCAAGCAATCCTCCTGGTAAGTCTAGTACCCACCTGACACTACCCATAGTTAGTACAATATTATTGAATGTATTTCTTATGCTGTATTTCATAGCCATGTGACTTTGGTTTGCATGTGATAGTTTCTTAAAAAGTTAAATATTCATCTACCATATGCCTCAGCCATTTTACTCTTTAATATTTTACTCAAGAGAAATTAAAACATATGTCCATAGAAACACTTGTACACAAATGTTCATAGCAGTTTTATTTATAATCCCAGAAAATCTGGAAACAGTCTAAATATCTATTAACAGGTCAAAAAAGAAAGTGCAGATTATCTATGAAACAGAGTTTTGCTCAGCAATAAAAAGGATTGAACTACTGATACAACAACACAGAAGGCTCTGAAAATAATCACGTTGAGTAAAAGAAGCCAGATAAAAAAAGACTGCACACTTGTTTGTAATATTCCAATTCTAGGATGGAATGTCCAAATTCTAGAACATTCAATCAACTCTAGAGAAATAAAAAGTAGATTAGCAGTTGCCAGGCAACCGGGTGATAGGAAGGAGCAGGGTAGAGAAATTACATAGGGGCACAAGGTAATCTTTGGGGAGACTGTTACGTTCATTATATTGACTGTAATAATGTTTTTGACAGGTTTATTGGTATGTCAAAATTAATCAAATTTGAAACATTTACATTTTGCAGTATATCAATTATGCCTCAATAAAGATGAAAATATATGTATGAAATCAGATCGTATGACTCTGCTGAAAGCCCTCTACTGCTTCCTGTTATTTTTAGAACAAAATTTAAATTACCTACTAAGAGTTAAAAGGATCCACATGATCTGACCCCTAGCTAGTGTTTCATCCTCTTTTTACGCTCATTCTTTCCATCCCTAACACAGTCTAGTCTCTTTAATGGTCCTGAGTGTGGCAAGCATGCTCCTCAGCAGCAGTGCTTGCTATTCCCTCAACTGTACACACCTTCCTTACAAATCCAAATTTTCCTTCTTCACTTTCCTTAATGCTCTAATCCAGAGATGTCCAACCTGCAGGCCACAGGCCACATGCAGCCAAGGATGGCTATGAATGCGGCCCAACACAAAATCCTAAATTTATTTAAAGTACCTATGAGATTTTTTTTTGTAACTTCATGCCGCAATGTATTTAATGTGTGGCCCAAGACAATTCTTCTTCCGGTGTGGCCCAGAGATGCCAAAAAGTTAGAGTAGTTCAGCAATTTTCTACACCCCTGCAATACCACACCTTCAGAGGAGCCTTCTCTGACCACAGTTTATAGCAGCCCCCACACTCATCACATTCCATTTGTATTACCTCAACCTATGTAGCTCATGGTCTATTATAAGCATGTGGCATTATATTACATAATTATTTATCACCCATCTCCCCAGCAGAACGTGACAGCCACAGCAATGGAGAATCTGTTTGGTACATTGTTACAATTCTATCACCTAGAACAGTGTCTAACATGCTGCACACTCAGGAGAGGGATATGGGTGCAATTATCCAGATAATGCTAAACCCTCCCCTGTATGCCATTGTACCAGAATAGCTCTTATAATTTTTTAAATAATTTTCTTCCTTTTTTTTTATTCTTGAGATCTGCTGCAGTGGTATATGTGCTAGGACTGAAATCTTTAAAAAATTGAAGATATTACTTCCAACCTCACTTTTCCCAGAGTGCAAAGAATCATGCTGACATGGGTAGTGATGCCTAAAATAAATAGGATGCCCTGGTGTCTAAAGGATAGAAGGTAAAAAAATATAGGATATTTTTAACAACCCTAAGGGGTGTAAAAAATCAATACTAAATGATACTAGGCTATATCACCTCTAAGAAATAAAATTTAAAAAAATTCCAAAGTACTCAACTACAATGCTTTTATTCTATTATAGTCAACAGTTTTTTTGTGTGTGTGGGCAAGAAATTGCTTTCCATTACAAAGTCTTGCATAAACATGATTTGTGCTTGCCTTTTTAATCCTACATCCCTTACCAGTTTTCTCTCTTAGTGCACAAACGTGAAAGGCCTAATAAATTTATGATCGGCCTAATACATTCATTTGCATATGCCATATAAACAAACCACACCTAACGTGTGTAAAAGCAGAGAAACCAGTCTAAGGATATAACTAAACTACTGCAAATCACATCCCTGAGGCTCAGGCACAACGGCAGGGCCATCTGTGTTCACAGAGAGCAAAGCTAGGAAGTGCGAGGGAGCATTCACCTGTTTGTCGGCACCCAAAAGAGAGTCCTGGTATGTAAATGTCCTTTAACTAGAAGACTCCTGTGGTTATGCTCTCAAGGCACCTCCCAGCACTCCACAGCTTTCTTCAAGTGCTTCTGGAAGCAGCTTGTTTAGGCTTCCTGGTGGCCTGGATGCATATTCATTGAAGAAAACAAGAAAACCTAGAAGGTTATATGCTTACCTCAAACCAGTAGGCTGGTCTGCCCTATAGACCTGGTGTCAGCAAAGAGGTT
This sequence comes from Anoura caudifer, assembly GCA_004027475.1. Lineage (NCBI taxonomy): Eukaryota > Metazoa > Chordata > Mammalia > Chiroptera > Phyllostomidae > Anoura > Anoura caudifer. The sequence continues at coordinate 131,374 of PVKU01003389.1, read as the reverse complement.
CAATGCGGACTCACATTGCTTTGGAAAAGATGGGAGCTGATCTGCTTCTGTTTGCAAATTGGCCTTAATTAGCCCAGTCAACAGAATAACGTCACAGACATATTTTAATCTGATGTCATGAGTCTTTCTCAGTGGATGGTAGAAGTTTCCACAAGAGAACCCAAACCTTCTTTGGGGCCATGTAAACTACTCGACAGAACAAAGCTGGGTGCTTATGGGCATGGGGTTCTCTTCCACTCATGTCTTACCAGATTCTGAAATATAGTTAGCATCAGGGGGCTTTTGCATATTTTTGTAAAAATATTTTCATCTACTATTGCTTGTGAACATGAGGGTTTACATCTTTATGTAACAAAAGCTTCTTCAAATTGAGAATATATGATTAGCCACCTGGTACATTTATATTAGATACCAAAACATGCCCCAAATGTCTTTATACGACTAATAGAGAGCGAAAAGGGCTATTTTTCTTAAGCAAAATGATGTTTTAAGGAGTGCTTTATGCCAGGTGATAAACACTCTCTCCAACTGCCTTCTCACAAATGCAAAGCAGAACAGAATTTTATTCTTGTGTTCAGGATTTAGCCTGAGAAAAATATTTCACTCTGTGCACACAAAAGCCACAGCTGGATGGATGGCACAAAAGCACTCATGAAACTTTAAAACCTAAAGCATATTTTAAATTACAAATTACTTCAGACATCATAAACATTTCTAATTCTCAGGCCTATTCACTAACCTCTCTACCTCCTTCCTAACTAGTTTCTAATGGGAATGTCTGTTGCTGCTGCTAAAACCGTGGATGAAAAGGGGCAAAAAAATCCTTAAGTCTATGTTGAAATTTCAAAAGATTTTTTTCTTTTGTTGAAAACAGCATTTTGATTTTCATTTCTTTACTCTGAAAAGTTTGCATGTGGAATAAATAGTTGTTCCCATTTCGACCATCTCACAACCCCCATAACACACCGAACAGTAACTCTTCCCCCGTATAGTAAGTTCCAGGGGTCCCTCACGGAGTCACTGCTGAAACACAAGGACGATGAGAAAAATCATAAAAGGACACAGTAGACTAGTACACTGGACAAGTAATTATTCATAAATTACGGAGGCTGATTGTTATGTATGGGAAAATTCAGTAGGATAAAAAAGACATCTCCCTCTTGACATTTATGCTGGACAGACTGGAAAAACTGCATGTTGGCTGAGTGATAGGACAGCAATTTCAAAGGACACTGTGTCGTGAGTAAAAGAACACTAGACTGAAATGTCGTGAACAAAAAATACTCCCTCCCCCGAAAACCTTAAAGAACACTATTCAGTATTTAACAACTAGAATAGTGTAAGAAATGATCATGTAAAATTTGCTAACATGACATTCAGAATAAATTCTCAGGAGGAAATAATTTCCTCTTAGAAAAAGTTTTCAGTTATAATAATCATTAAAACTTCTTTGAGGAGCTAATTTTCAGACGATTTTTACTTCACACTTTAATGTTAAGATTAAAGTACATTTTTAAAAAAAATATTGCAACAATCATTATGTTAGGCCTTCACAAAATCTTGCCTTGTGGTAAAAACCTATTTTTTCCTCATTACGCATCTTACAATGGAGTCTAATTCCTTTGATATGGTGTTCTTCCCATGGGTCAGAACTCCTGGGTGATGGGAAAAAATAAATAAATAAATAAATTGCAGGTTTTTTTCTTGTTGCAATCACTTTTGCCATTTACTTGCCAATATGTAAATTACCTCATCATCACAGGCAGTCTGCATGATTGAACTAATCTTGATTCACAGTTATTTAAAATGAGAGACTTGATGATTACATGCCAGCTGAGAGAGCTGAGTTTCAGTCCCTGTTAAAACTGATGGTATTGTAAAAACCATCTACCCGTGACCATCCCCAGCCTCCTTCTGCCAAGGTACTGGGCTCTCACCAAACCTTCAGCCCCGCAAGGCACATGTGTTGTCCACCACTGTAGGGTCTGGTCCCAGTACAGGTTCTGTTTCACTGATGCAAGCTGAAGACACAAGACTTGTGAATACGAGACTAGGAAGTTTATTACTTAGAGTAACAGCAGTAGTCAGAGTATCAACATTTGTGCTGATTCTCCATGATCCAGTTTACACTGGGCCATGGGGAAAGAGCCAGCTGATGTCTTTACACTCAGTGGATTGTGCAACAGGAGAGAAACCCTAAGCATAGGGAACCCAAATCAATTGTAAGGACCAGTAAGCATCTCTGCCCTCTGCTGTATAGGGAGACACCTTCTTCCTCTTCCAAGGCTCTTTGTGCTATAACATCCTTGCAAAGATAGGATGGAACACAGACACACAGTGCCTCTGTCAGCAAGATATGCAGAAATGCAAGAGATTTGTGGAGAACTGTATCCCAGCTTAACGTAAGCTATTCCAGTTGTCCAGTAAATAGGTAAACAGTGGAATAAAGAGACTCTAAAGCAGATAGAAACTCTGTAACTATTCATCTTGCTACTCAAGAGCCACCAGAGGGCACAGTGGTAATCAGAGCCAAGGAGACTTCCATGTCTATTGCAAAGATCCCCCACCATTGCTTATAAATGTAACAACTGTCAGCGTGGATGCCTCCTGTCTTCCACATGGACCCTCGGGCAACACAACTTTATTTTGTGAACTATTGGTTCTTTCTTGTGTCCGTTACTCCTTTATCTGCCACTCTCTCTAGGGCAGAAGGTATGATGTAAAACACACTGCCTGGAGGTAGAGAACTGGGCTCTAAACTCAATTTTCTATACACTAGTTATGTGATCAAGGGTAAGTCATCTAAAATTGCTGAGTGTCAGTTTTGTTTTATGCAAAAATACAGGGGTCCACTTTGTAGTGCTGTCCTGTTACCCTAATTATTCTTTTACTTGTAGTTTCATGGTTTAAATGCATGGGAGTGTTATTGATGTGTGTGTCACTGTGTATAAGAGAAGAGAAAATAAAAGAGAGGGAGATGAAGAGACTGGCAGATTCATTTGCTTTTTTTTAATGTCACCCCAAATTTCCTTCCTAAGGAAAACCCAAATTCACATTCACTTATTGACTATTTATTATTCATTGTATTATGAAACGTCTTTCCATTAGAGAGTTTTCAAAAAGGATCTATTCAGGCGACTAATTGTACATAATGCATTATCTCAATCATTTAGCTTTAAAAGCCTTGCAAGTGGGTATACCACCTTTTACCCCTAGGGGGCAGAATGAGAATTTGCATTGATTTTAGAGTCACGGATTCATATCCTATTCTGCCCCTTTTATACAGTGATTCCAGATTATTTACTTAACTTTTTAAAATCTTTGTTTTCTCATTCATTTTTGTAATAATAAAACTATTCTGAGGATTATGAAATGTTGAATGCAAAGTATCCTAGTACATATTTGATCCAAATAAATGTAATTATTTTTACCTTCCGTTAAAAATACTAGGGAACTCCCTGACTGGTGTGGCTCAGTTGGTTGGGTGTTCTGTAAAGCAAAAGGTGGCCAACTAGATTCCCAGACAGGGCACACGTCTTGGTTTTGGGCCAGGTCCCCCTGTTGGGGGCGAGTGAGAGGCAAACAACCAATGTTTCTCTTGCATATTGAAATTTCTAACCCTGTCTTTCTTCCTCCCATTCCTTCTCTCTAAAAATAAATAAAATAAAATCTTTAAGAAATATTAGGGAACCTGACATCAGGGTGTTGCTTAGTGAGTTGTCCAAATCATACAGCTGGTAATATGTGTTGGTTTCCCTCCAAAGTCACAGATGCTTCTGGGTTAAAGTCTGTCTCACAGGAGGTCTGGTCTTCAACTGTGGGGATAAGGAGTGTGGTATATGGGCTCTTCTTTTTTGCTTTTCTCATTTCTCCAGCCAATAACCACATGGAACCAGGACTGTGTACTGATACATTAGAGGGTGATTTTTACTTATGTTAAAATTTTAAAAATTATTATGGTAAAACATACATAACATAAAACTTACCATCCTAACCATTTTTAAGTGTACAACTCAGTAGCACTAAGCACCTTCACAATACTGTGCAACTCTATTTTAATCTCATCCTTTCCAGTTTCTATTCTTGCATATGTTTATAATCTATGTAATAAATTAATACAGTTATATACATATTTCTGAATTCTTTTTAAAAAATATAGGCACACCGAGGGTCTGCTCACAACTCTTTCCTGATGGGCGCATGACCAAAAGCCATGGAGGCCACTGGCGAGGGAGCTACTCTATCCGCTCCTCTAGAGAGTCAGCAACGGAGCTGCGCCCTCCATCGCACCCTCTTCTCCCTCCTCTTCCCAGGCTTGCGATGAGCACCGAATGAGGCCGACCAAATACGACAGTCAGCTGACCAGTGCTACAAGGGATGAACTTTCCGTAGCTGAGATATCGGGACCTGTCACCTTATGGAGAAAACATGGACGGCGATATCAGCTGCAGTTCAAGCGTACCCACTCCTGCCGTCCATGCAGGCTCTTTTAGTTCTTTCAGATGGAATAAGAAGAGAGGAAAGCCATGGGCTGTGGAAAAAAGAATCTGTGTGCTAATTATAATCCCTTCTACTTATGCAGTGTACAGTTGCCTTACATGATCCCATTCCATCCTCAAAAAAATCTATTTTAAAAATGAGTTAAAGTCAAGGAGATCAATAATTTGCTGATATCCATACAAAAAACTGAGGGCCATGAGAGGGACTGTAATTACGTTTCATCATTTTTCCACCTGGACCCTAATTATGACCCCTTTACATCACAGCTGCATCTTAGGAGAAATGTTTGAAGGAGTCACAGGAGCCAAGGTAGCGGGTCAGAGCCTGGTCTACTTTGTGGCAAGCAGGCAAGCAGGCAAGCCGACAAGCATTGCAGTGATTCTTGAACTTCACTCAGAATTGGAAACATCTGAACACACTCATTACCAGAGGGAAGCGGGTAGAGAGTAGTAAAGGGTAAAGGGAGTCAAATATATGATGACAGAAGATGATTTTCCTTTGGGGGGTGGGCACACAATGCAATATACCTATCATGTATCATAGAAATGTGCACTTGAAACCTATATGACCCCAATGTCAGCCCAATAAGTTTAATAAAAGATGCAAATTCCCAGCACTGTAATGCTAAAGATTTTGAATCCACAGATTTATGGTGGTACTTAGCAATCTGTATTTTGAAACATTTCTCAGGTGATTTTGTTAGGAGGCAGCTGCAGACTGGTTTTTAGATACAAAATCATGGATGGAATAAAATGCAAAGCTGACAGTAATGTCTTCATATTGGGTGGAATTAAATTCTCTGAATGATTAAAACTAGAAAGTTGGCGTTTGAAAAATCAAAATATTTTCTGCATTTTAACATGGAACTTGATAAACTTTTTCAGTTAAACTAATATAAGTATGCACCTGCCTTAAATGAACAGTCTCTGGGTTTGTGAAGTAATAGAAATCCATATTGTTTACATTTGTGTTATATATTCTGTTTAGTGATATAAATTAAATATGCCTGGAGCTCAGAATTAGTCCTCAAATAATTATAATTATGTTCAGTCTAAATATAGATTCTTAATGGACTCCCATGTCCCAATTTTTTAGATTAAATAAGTTAGATTTTAAGCATGTGTTGTTGATTCTAGCAACATTCTTTGCAAATTTTATAGAAAAATCAGACTACTGCATGCATATAGGAATGAGTGCTGGCGTAGGAGCAGGGGTCCTATGATGGAAATGAACATCCTCTTCATTTATCACACTAGAACAGAAAGGACAGGACTTTGGACTGAGGTTGAGGAGAACCCTCTTCTCAGCTGGTGTTAAGGAGAGAATTGGGCATTGGATTCTAGGAACAGGGTCAAAGAGGATTCCAAGCAATGCGAGAGAAATTGGCCCTTGAAACATGGCACAAAGCTAGGAGGAATGAAGAGAGATGGCCACACCTCTGGTAGCATTGATGGCCACTGGCCCCCAGGCAAAAGACGTAATCTTCAGTTTGTATTTTTCTCTTCTTCCCTGATGGTACCTGTGGCCAAGCTGTCAGAGATAAAAAGGACAGCCTGCTGTTTGCTCTTCCTTTGTGCTGAAGCAGAGTGAGGAGAACTCCAGTCTGATCACAAGTCAGCAAGTGATCTCCACTCTCTTGTCTTTCTAGTCACTGTGCTCCACTAACTCACTCATTACCCTACTGACATTTCCAGGAACATCTTTGGGACGGTTAATGTAGGCATTAGCTCCATGGGGATCCCTTCTGAGAAATTCTCATTTACTCCATTATTCCTGGAGAGCAATTGCACTGTACTAAGAGAAACATATGGGAATACTTTAGATTGGATAGCTCAGCTAGTGAAAATTCAGGACTAATAAAGTCAAGGTCAGGAGATTGTTCTTTATGGTAATCAGGGAACAATTAATTTAGGAAAAAAAATAATTTTCCAAAGGCAGTGATTAAAGCTGCACCTTGGCCAATGACTGCTATCATTGCAAAGCCCAGGTGAGAAAGGAAGGGTGCTTAATCTGTCCATTAGCAGACTCATTAGTCCAAAAGGACCATTTAATGCCTGTGGGCACCTCTTACAGGTCTAGACAGGGAAGAAGGAATTAAGGGCAGGGGAAGGAGGAGAAATAACAGAAGAAAATTAAAAGGTCCCCTCTATGTTTATGGGAGTGCAGAATTACCGTTTACAAGATATGCAGGATGGTAAGTACCTGAACACATTTATATTGAAAGGAGAGGACTTTCGGATTCTTCAAAGCCAACATTGTTATGATCACCTGTTTTCTACTCATCATGGAGCAGAGAAATAACTCAAAGATCATATTCTGATGATGGTGTTTTGGTTGTGACATCTTCACTCCTATGTCTGTATGATCGTAGGTCTAGCTCCAGTAAAAAAGGGATTTCTGAAAAAATATAGGCTCTGAGTAGCATTCAGAAGACGAAAGTTAAATATGTGAACTGAAGATGTAATGATGTGTGTATGTGATTGCATACGGGAGCTTCATGAATAAGGAAAGAGAAAGCATATGATTGTTCGAATCCTGCGTTTAGGTCATTAGTGCGTGGAGTCAGAGGGATTGAGTCAACCACCTGACCTGCATGGGACAAGGTGAGCTATTCCTAGAAGATGAATCAGAAGGGTGAGACCCTTTCCACACTTAGAAATTTCATACTTACATATCTCTAGTTCACATATTTTTAGTAGTACTTTGTAAGATTTCGGTGTGAAGACTGGATCTATAGTGTTATGGGAATAAATAGTATTCTCATTTGGTTTTGTCTTATAGCTCTTTCACTTTTACAAGACCATTTGCACTCAGGATACACACATGCCCAGTCAGTTAAACATATGTGACACAAGCAGATATTCCAATCAAAGTTATTCTGATACTTAAACTAAAGCAGAGCCCTGGCCGGTGTGGCTCAGTTGGTTGGGCATTGTCCTGCACAGTGGAAGGTCACTGGGTCAATTTGGGTCAGGGTACATGCTTGAGTTGCAGGTTTGGTCTCTGGCCAAAGTGTGTGCAAGAGGCAACTGATTGATGTTACTCTCTTGCACTGACATTTCTCTCCCTGTCTTTCTCCTACCTTCTCCTCTCTCTAAAAATAAATAAATCAATAATATCTAAAAAATACAGAAGAGAGGTACACTACAAGACATAAGTATCTTGTCATGCTTATCTACTGCTATTATAAGTGTAATTATAAAGCACACATTAATGCAGAGCTCATGTGCTCTAAGTTGTAGGAAAATAAAGCATTTATTTAAACGACATCCTTGGCTCCCATTCTAACAGAACTACTGGGAGAAGAGACCAGAGGTGGAGGTAATCCTGAATCTGGAAGGAAGTAACATCAACTGTTGCCCTGCTCTGACCCATTCCCCTGGCTCCCACGTGCTGGCCATAGGTAAGTAGATGAGAAAAGGTGTGTCATGCAGAAATTCCCAGCATCTAAACATTGTTCACAGGCCAAGTCAAATGAACAGGGGCAGGAAAATAAGATGGTGTGTGAGAGAAATGTAACACTGAGGTGCTTACTGCTATGACTGATTACAGTAAAGTTAACATAAAAAGAAACTGGACACTTGATTACCCCCCCCACTTAATTTCCTCCCCACTTATAATAACAGTGGAAAGATGATACACTGTCTTTAATGGAGTACTGCTAAACAATTTGCTGAAACTGGTAATCTCTTTTAGAATTTAAAAAAGTATAACATATCCAGAAGCTGGTGCTGAAATATGCACTTTGTATCACAACGAGATCCTCAGTTGTGTGACACCACGTTGGGACTATAGTTGCAGCTTTGGTGGAGTGTATAAAATAAATCACCGTGGTCTTATTGAGAAGTACCTCAAATAGAATTGTTTAATAAAATATTAATTTCATTAGAAACTGACCCCTGTTTTTAAATTAATTTCTATTTTATGAGCAGGTGCTGGAGCAGTTTTCAAAGTGACTGCACTTAACTCATTCTCAGGGAGCACTGATTGATTTATTACTGCTCCTTTTTTGTTAAGACAAGAAGACTGCAAGGACACACTGGGTGACTTTTCACAGTACTTTATATGTATTATTGAACCAAAGTCTTTCTTCCTAGAGGACAATAGGAAAAAAACTATCTTATTCTGTTCGGTGTGCTGCTTTTCACTTCAGCTGCAGAGTTATAATAAATGCTCACATATCCTGTAAATGACATGGAAAAATTTCACATTATTAATCAGACTTTCCTATAGAATAAGCATTTTTCAGGTCCCTGCCTAGGTAAATGTTCAGCACCATGGATTGAAATGAGAATGAATTATGGAGGCAGTCAGAAATTGCAGCTACTTTGGCTTTCTGACCGTCAGTTGACTCGTGTGTAAATCGGAAATAAAAATGCCTAATTTATTAGCAAATATTGTGTGAGGGTCAAATGAATTAAATATAAAAGTCCTAGAATAATACCTGGAAAATAAGGCAATAATATTTTATAGAGCATCTCCCCCTCCCCTTGAATGTACATTGTTTATATTACTATTGAAAGGTCAAGTAATATATTGATTCATTGTACTTTTTGTCCTAAAGTAAAAGATAATTATCTCTTCATGTGTGCATGTGTATGTGTGTGTGTGTATACACACACACACACTGCTTCATTTCACAAAGGATTGAGACAACTTATAAAAATGTTAAAAAGACTATAAAGCTGAACCAGAAACTATATTGACAGATTAAAAGTCTAACAGTGGAGAGAGAGATAATATACAAATTATGAAAAATAGACCTTAAGTTTCTACACTTTTTTACTGACTGCATAGGGTTGAATATTTGGCACTGAGCTCCCAAGTTATCAAAGCAAATAGAAAAACAAAACCAGTTCCAAATTTTGAATACCTATTTTAAAAATCACAGCCATCTCATCAATAAATCAAGAAACAACAAGTGCTGGTGAAGATAGGGAGAAAGCGGATCCCTGTGCCTGTTGGTGGGAATTCAGACTGGTGCAGCCACCGTGGAAAGCAGTATGGAGATACCTCAGAAAATTAAAAGTGGATCTGCCTTTTGACCCAGCAATCACACTTCTGGGAATATATCCGAAGAAACCCAAAACAGTAATTGAAAAGAACATAAGCACCCCTATGTTCATTGCAGCATTATTTACAATCACCAAGATAGGGAAGCAGCCCAAGTGTCCATCAGTAGATGAGTGGATAAAACAACTATGGGGCATTTACACAATGGAATACTACTGGGCTGTGAAATAGAAGAAAATTTTGCCCTTTGCAATAGCATTGATGGATCTGGAGAACATTATGCTAAATGAAATAGTCCACTCAGAAAAAGACAAATACCATATTATTTCACTCATATGTGGAATCTAATGAACAAACTGAACTAACAATGAAAATGGGGACGGACTCATAGATGGAGAGCAGATGACAGCTAGAGGAGGTAGGTTAGTGGGTGGAGGAATTGAACAAAAAGGAAAAAGGACTCATGGACATGGACAACAGTGTGATGATTGCAAGGGGGAGGGGACTTTAAGGGGGTTAAATCGTAATAAAAAATACAATAAATTTTTTTTATAAAAGAAAAAATTCATAGCAATCTCAAATAAGAAATAATTTTTTTCACAATACTTACTTCCAAAAAGTGTTTCCTAAGTTATTTTTCAAGGAATATAGTGATGTAGTGGGTAGTGTACTCAATCACGTATTCAAAAACACAGGAGACGATGGGATTCTGGGATGGTGGCACATTAAAAAGCACCCAGAACCTGTTTTCCCACCCAGATATAATTACACTGGCAGAACCTGTTTGATGCAACTATTTTGGAACCCTGGAGTCTACTGAAGGTTTCTAGAGGAAGCCTTGAATGGTAAATTGCTCATAGCTCAGCACAAGCTACCCAGCCCCCCTGCTCAGCCCGGTGGCTAGCAACTGGGCACGTGTCCAGGAGGAGTTTGCAGGAGCCATGTCGGGGCAGGGGAGGGGGGGAGAATACTGGGGCTCTGTGCTCTGACCTCTGATCGTCACTTCTGATATCAGGCACGCAAAGTGGTGCGTGGCTGTGGCTGTTGCATACTCCCCACCTATTGTAATAAACACCTCCCTTCCCGCTGAAATGACTGCCAGGGGATTTAAAGGGCTCACATACTTTCTGCTCCATCCCTTTTATTTTCTTTTTTTCCTCTTTTGGGAGTAAGACAGTACAGACTAGGACATTTAGAAGCAACCGTATATAGGGGAAGAAACAGAAAGTCACTATATATGCTTCGTAAACAGTGCAGGCTCAGTAAATTTTCTCAGGCTGAGAAAATTTAAATTTATGTCCCAGGCTGATCTTCAGCACACATACAGCCAACAACAATAATTTTCAAAATTAAATAAAAAGAAAAATTTCTTATAAACTCTGGGGAAACGGGAGAATCTTCCAGAGTTACTACATTATCAAATTCAAAAGTCTAGTTTTCAACAAAATATCACAAGGCAGATAAAGAAACAGGAAAGCATGACCCATTCCCAAGGAAAAATAATACACGCAAGAGCAGAAACTGTCCCTGGAAAAGACTAGATGGTTGATTTGCCAGAAAAAGTCTTTAAAACAACTCTCTTAAAGCTAATCAAAGAACAAAAGGATGATATGGAGAGAATCAAGAAAATTATGTATGAACAAAAGGGAAATATCATTGAAGAGATAAGAAACCTAAAAAGAAATTTAAAAAATTCTGGAACTGAAAAGTACAATAACTAAAATGAAAATTCACTAGAGAAATTCAAAGGCAAAGTTGAATAGGCAAAAGAAAGAATCAGCAGATTAGAAGCTGGGACAATAGAAATAATCAATTCTGAGGAACAGAAAGAAAAAAATAATAAAGGGAGAACTACAGGGCTCCATTAAGTGCATCAACATGTGTATTGCAGGGAGTCCCAGAAGAAGTAGGGGGCAAAGTATATTTCAGAAAATAACAGCTGAAAACTCCTCACATTTGGTAAGATAAATAAACAATAAACATCCAAGAAACTTCACAGACGCCATGTAAGAAGACAACCACACTGGAACACATAATAATCAAATTTTTAAATAAAAAAAAATCCTAAAAGCAGTAAGACAGAAGACTCTCCACAAAAGTATCAGCATATTTTCATCAGAAACTTTGGGGGCTAGAGGCGTATGTCCAAAGTGTACACACACATATACCCACAAACACACATATATACCATCAAATAAAAATTCTATATCTGGCTAAACTGTTCTTCAAAATTTAGGGAGAAATTAGGACTGATAAACAAAAGCTGTGGAAATTAATTGCCATTGGACCTGCCTTGAAAGAAATACTCAAGGGAGTTTTGTAGTTTGAAATGCAAAGAAATTAGACAGCTTCAGCTATATGAGGAAATAAAGATTGCAGTAAAGAAAAATGCATAGGCTATTATAAAAATCAAGTATTGCAGCAATGACTTGTAATTCCAATTTTTATGTTCTATATAATTTAAGAAACTAATACATTAAAAATTTATAGTCTATGAACTAGCACTATTATAACTTTGGTATGTAACTCCACATTCAATTTTCTACAGAATTTAAGAGATTACCACATGTAGAAAAATCATTCATTTAACTGTTTGAATATACACTGTATAAAGATACAATTTTGTGACACCAACAACTAAAAGGGGTGCAGGGATGAAGCGAGTTGGAAAGAAGCAGAGTTTCTATATGTTACTGAATTAAGCTGGCACAGATTCAGGTTAGTGTGTTATCACTTTAGCTGTTAAATATTATTCTACAAAAATTCAGCACAATATTAGGATACAAAGTTAACACAAATATAGTTGCATTCCTATACACTAACAATAAAACAAATCCAAAAAAAGAAATTAAGAAAATGATTTTATTTACAATCATATCAAAAATAATAAAATAATTAAGAATTAAAGGAAGTAAAAGATTTGTGCAAAGCAAATGATGAACTGCAGCTGAAAGATATTTGAAAAGCCATGACTAAATGGAGCACACTCCATGTCCATGGGTTGGAACACTTAATGTTCAGATGTCAGTAACATGCCCCAAGCAGTGAGGCTCAGTTAGTTGGCCATTATCCCTCCAATTCTTGATGCATATTTAAAAACAGTTAAAATGATGCATTTTATGCTATGTGCATTTTCCTACAATTAAGAAAAAATGAAACAAACATCCCAAGGAAAATCTTTTAACCAGGCCGCAATGCTGGGGCGGACACTCTCCAGTAGGTCGATGTGCTGACTCCTGATACGCAGCGGTCAGAAAGCTTGGTCCCGAGCCTTCGCATCTCCACACCCCTTCTGTTCAAACAGTTCCACATCTAATCAAAACTGACATTCTCTAATTGGTCATCCCATCACGAAAGAACCTCCAGGAGCCACTAACGTGGAGGTGAGTGAGAGTTCTGCATGATGACGCCACTGCCTTTTCAAGGAGTTTAGGAATTTCCCTTCACCTTAAGAGAAGGTGAGCTGTTACGAAGCTGGGAAGATTCAGCAATGTGCACTCTAATTTTTGTACATAAAATTTATTTTTAGAGCTGTTTTAGGTTTGTAGAAAAATTAGGCAGATGGTACAGATATTTCCCATACACTCCTTGATCCCACATACATGCATTTCCTCTATCAACAGTCCTCACCAGAGTGGAACATTTGTTACCATCAGTGAGCCAACACTGACACATTTTTACCCAAAGTCCACTGTTTGCCTTACAGGTCACTCTTGGTGTTGTACATCCTCTGAGTTTGGAAAAATTTATTGTGACACGTATCCACTATTATAAGATCATAAAGTATATTTTTATTGCCTCCAAAATCTTCTGTTTTTCCTATCCATTCATCCCTCTCCCCCAACTCTTGACAACCACTGATTTTTTAATTATCCCCATAGGTTGCCTTTTCTAGAATTTCATATAGTTGAAATCATATAGCATTAAGCCTTTTCAGATTGGCTTCTTTCACTTAGTAACATGCATTTAAGTTTCCTCCATATCTTTTCATGGCTTGTTAACTTATTTCTTTTTAATACTGAATAATATTACATTGTCTGGATTATTCACACTTTATGTATCCATTCATTTACTGATTAACATTTTAGTTATTAATACATTTTGGCAATTATGAATAAAGCTGCTATAATAATTCGTGCTCAGGATTTTGTGCGGACATAAGTTTCAACTCATTTGGTTAAACACCGAGGAGCGTGACTGCTGGATGTTATGATAGGAGTATGTTTAGTTTTGTAAGAAACCACCGAATGCCTTCCACAGTGGCTATACCATTTTGTATTCCCGTTGGCCATGAATGAGAGTTCCTGCTGCTCACCCTCTCATTTTTCGGTTTCCCTGCCTCCACTTCCACTTTCTATTTACTTTTCCTTTTTTCTTTTCTTGAAACACATTCCCTGATAATGTTTGGCATTTGCTATTTTGATTCAGCTTCTTTTCCCTCAAAAACATGAGCTAAGCATCCTGGCACCATTTCCTGCTACTCCTAGTCAGTACGCCTCACAAGCTCTCATCCTCATCATCGTATATCGGTAGTGGAGAAGTTTTGTAGACTGGCTTCTTATTCCGAGCCCAGGGACTGAATGAAGGCACAGATCCAGAGACATAAGTAGACCACTAAAAATAGCCTTTGATCTTGAGAACATTTTGAAAGCTGAGTAAATTTGAGCAACACTTCCTAATATCATACCTCACTGTAGGAAAGGAAACAAAGTCCAGGGTCTGCCCATAGTATGGTCTAATAGGACACACACATAGCATCTTCGACAATAAGGACTGCACTGTTAGTGTTATGAGGAAGTAGAAAGTATTCATCTTCTTTCAGGGGACTATGCAGAAAATTGTCTTTCATGAAGCACAGCACTTAGAAGAGGGGGAAATGCTTTCCACTGAGAATTTGCAACTATAGCTAGCCTGAATTCAAATTACCTAGCTGGACCAAAATACCTCAAGCTGAGAATTTATTTTAAGGTGTGATCTCAAGCTGGTGGTGCCCTCAGATCCTGGCAGAAGCAATTATAAATTTTCTCTGATGGAACCTACTTTTAGATCGCAAGACAATTTCCACCAGTAACATTCCAACATGTACAAACTTACTGTCAAAAATAAAAAATACACATGAAGACAAGGTATCATATATGACAGCCAGCAAATTAACTGACAGTTGAATTTAACATGCAACGTCTTCAAATTCTGAGAGCATGAGATAAGGAATTGTATGCAAAATGCTTAATAAAATGAAGAAATTGAATATGAATCAATAAGAAAAGTCTGTGATTAAAATTATTCGTCCAATAAGGACCAAACCTAATTTCTAAAATTAGAATAATATAATGTGTTTCCCTGCAGCCATCCATAGTTTCAGGTGTACAGGTCTCATGCATTATGTTTCCAAGTTATTCCTGAGCATTTTATATTTTTAATGCTACTATAAATAGTATTGATTTTTAAATTTCATTTTAAAATTATTTTTGTGAGTAAATAGAAATATATTTGATCTTTTTTATACATTGACCTTGTATTGACTTTTCTAAACTCACTTATTCTGTCTGAGAATCTATTTATGTATTCCTTAGGATTTTCTATGCTAACAGCCAGGTTATCTGCAGTTAAAATCAGTTTTGCTTCCTATTTTTTCTTTTTTTAATTATACTTTTAAAATTATTTCATTTTTATTTCACTTATTTATTTATTTACTTATTTACTTATTTTTATTTAATTGTTGTTCGTATACAGTTTTCTTTTACTCCCTTCCCAGCCCACCACCCCAGCCCTCCCCACCTCCCTCCCATGTCCACCTGCCCTAGTTTCTGTCCATGAGTCTTTTATACTTGTTGCTCTAAACCCTTCCCCTTTTCCCCTGAAATTCTCTCCCCTCTCCTCTCTGGTGACTGTCAGCCTGTTCTCAATTTCAGTGTCTTTGGTTATATTTTGCTTGTTTGTTTGTTTTGTTGATTGGGTTTCTGTTAAAGGTGAGATCATATGGTATTTGTCTTTCGCCATCTGGCTTATTTCACTTAGCATAATGCTCTCCAGTTCCATCCATGCTGTGGCGAAGGGTAGGAGCTCCTTTTTTCTGCTGCATAGAATTACATTGTGTAAATGTACCATAGTTTGTTGATCCATTCATTTACTGATAGGCACCTAGGTTGCTTCCAACACTTGGCTATTGTAAATTGTGCTGCTATGAATATTGGGGTGCATAGGTTCTTTTGGCTTGGTGTTTCGGGGTTCTTAGGATATAATCCTAGCAATGGGATTGCTGGGTCAAAAGGCAGATCCATTTTTAGTTTTCTTAGAAAATTCCATACTGTTTTCCATAGTGGTTGTACCAGTCTGCAATCCCACCAACAGTGCACTAGGGTCCCCTTTTCTCCACAACCTCTCCAACACTTGTTGTTTGTTGCTTTGTTTATGATGGCCATTCTGACTGGTGTGAAGTGGTATCTCATTGTGGTTTTAATCTGCATCTCTCTGATAGCTAGCGATATCGAGCATCTTTTCATGTGTCTATGGATCTTCTGTATGTCCTCCTTGGAGAAGTGTCTGTTCAAGTCCTTTGCCCATTTTTTAATTGGGTTGCTTGTCTTCTTAGAGTGGAGTCATGTAAGTTCTTTATATGTTTTGGATATTAAACCCTTGTCTGAGGTATCATTGGCAAATATGTTTTCCCATATAGTTGGTTCTCTTTTTATTTTAATACTATTTCCTTTAGCTGTGCAGAAGCTCTTTATTTTGATGACATCCCACTTGTTTATTTTTTCCTTTATGTCCCTTGCTTTAAGGGACATATCAGTAAAAATGTTGCTGCATGAAATATCTGAGATTATCCTGCCTATGTTCTCTTCTAGGACTTTAATGGTGTCACAGCTTATATCAAACCTTTAACCACCTTGAATTTATTTTTGTGTATGATGTAAGTTGGTGCTTGAGTTTCATTTTTTTGCACATAGCTGTCCAGTTCTTCCAACACCACTTGTTGAAGAAGCTATTTTTACTCCATTTTATGTTGCTGCCCCCTTTGTTGAATATTAATTGACCATAGATACTTGGGTTTCTTTTTGGGCTCTCTGTTCTGTTCCACTGGTCCATGTGCTTGTTTTTATGCCAGTACCAAGCTGTTTTGATTACAGTGGCCTTGTAATACAGTTTGGTGTCAGGTATTGTGATCCCTCCTACTTTGCTGCAGCTATTCGGGATTGTTTATGGTTCCATGTAAATTTTTGAAGTATTTGTTCTATGTCTGTGAAATATGCCATTGGTAATTTAATAGGTATTGCACTGAATTTTTAAATTGCTTTGGGTAGTATGGACATTTTGATGATGTTAATTCTTCCGATCCATGAACACGGTATATGTTTCCATTTGTTTGGTCTTCCTTGATTTCTTTCTTCAGTGTTGTGTAGTTTTCTGCATACAGGTCTTTTACCTCCTTGGTTAGGTTTATTCCTAGGTATTTTATTTTTCTTTTTGGTATAACGAATGGGTTTTTTTTCTTGATTTCTGTTTCTGCTGTTTCATTGTTGGTATACAAAAATGCCTTTGAGTAGAAGAGGTGAAAGTGGACACCCTTGTCTTGTTCCTGATCTTAGTGGAAAAGATTTTAGTTTTTGCCCATTGAGTATGATGTTGGCTGTAGGTCTCTCATATATGGCCTTTATTATGTTGAGGAATGCTCCCTCTGTTTCCATTTTGTTGAGTGTTTTTATCATAAATGGGTGCTGTATCTTATCAAATGCTTTTTCTGCATCTATTGATATGATCATGTGATTTTTATCTTTGCTTTTGTTTATGTGATGTATTACATTTACTGATTTGTGAATGTTGAACCATCCTGGCATCCCTGGGATGAATCCCACTTGGTCATAGTGTATGATCTTTTTAATGCATTGTTGGATGCGGTTTGCCAATATTTTGTTAAGGATTTTAGCATCTATATTCATCAGCGATGTTGGCCTGAAGTTTTCTTTCCCTATTGTGTCTTTATCTGATTTTGGGATTAGGATGATTCTGGCTTCATAAAAAGAGTTTAGGAGTCTTCCATCATTTTGGATTTTTTTCAAATAGTCTGTGAAGGATAGGGGTTAGCTCTTCCTTAAATGCTTTGTAGAATTCTCCTGTGAAACCATCTGGTCCCAGGCTTTTGTGTGTTGAGAGTTTTTTGATTACTGCTTCTATTTCATCTGCTGTTATTGGTCGGTTCAGGCTTTCTGCTTCTTCTTCATTGAGTTTTGGGAGATTATATTTTTTAGAAACTTATCCATTTCACCTAGGTTTTCAAATTTCTTGGCATACAGTTCTTCATAGTAAGTTCTTACAATCCTTTGTATTTCTGTGGTATCAGTTGTAATCTCTCCTCTTTCATTTCTGATTGTGTTTATTTGGGTCCTCTCTCTTTTTTTTCTTGCTGAGCCTGCTTAAAGGCTTGTCAATTTTATTTATCTTTTCAAAGAACCAGCTCCCGGATTCATTGATCCTTAGAATTGTGCTTTTAGTCTCTATGTCATTTAATTCTACTCTGATCTTGGTTATTTCCTTCCTTCTATTTGCTCTGGGCTGTCTTTGTTGTTGTTCCTTGAGTTCTTGTAGGTGTAGGGTTAAGTTGTTTGTTTGAAATGTTTCTACCTTTTTTTAGGTAGGCCTGTATCACTATGAACTTCCCTCCGAGGACTGCCTTCGCTGTGTCCCATATGTTTTGGGTCATTGTGAGTTCATTTTTGTTTGTTTCCAGAAACTTTTTGATTTCCTCCCTAATTTCATTCTTGACCCATTCACTGTTTAATAGCATGCTATTCAATCTCCATGATTTTGAGGATTTTTGGTTTTTTCCCTTGGGATTGGTTTCAAGATTCAGTCCCTTATGGTCAGAGCAAATGCTTGGTATGATTTCAATTTTCTTGAATTTGTTGTGGCTTGTTTCGTGTCCCATCATGTGGTCTACTTTGAAAATGTTCCATGTGCATTTGAAAAGAATGTGTATTTAGTTTCTTTGGGATGAAGGGCTCTATATATATCAGTTAATCCCATTTCATCCAGAATGTTGTTCAATGCCACAGTATCTTTTTGATGTTTTGTTTGGAAGATCTGTCCATTTTTGACAGTGCAGTGTTAAAATCCCCTACTATAATTGTGTTGCTGTCAATATCTTTCTTGAAGTCCTCTAAGATTTTCTTGATGCAATTAGGTGCTCCTATGTTGGGTGCATATATATTTACAATGTTTATGTCCTCTTGGTAAATTGTTCCCTTGAGTATTATGAAGTGACCTTCTGGGTCTCTCTTTATGGCTCTTCTTTTGCAGTCTATTTTGTCTGATATGAGTATTGCTAACCCAGCTTTTTTTTTCCTGTCCATTTGCTTGGAAGATTTGTTTCCTGACCTTCACTTTCCAGTCTGTGTAGGTCTTTTGTCCTGAGGTGGGTCTCCTGTAGGCAGCATATGTGTGGCTCATGCTTTCTCATCCATTCAGCTATTCTATGCCTTTTGATTGGAGCATTTAATCCATTTACATTTAAGGTTATTACTGATAGGTACTTATTCATTGCCATTTTCGTACCTGTGTTCCTCTCTTTTCCTTCTTTTCCTTAGAGCAGTCCCTTTAGCATCTCTTGCAAAACTAGTTTGGTAGAGGTGTATTCTTTTAGACTTATTTTGTCTGGGAAGCTCCTTATTTGGCCTTCTATCTTGCTTGAAAGCCTTGCTGGGTAAAGTAGTCTTGGTTGCAGGCCTTTGGTTCTCATTACTTGGAATATTTCTTGCCATTCTCTTCTGGCTTGGAGTGTTTCCATTGAGAAGTCAGCTGCTAACCTTATCGGGGCTCCCTTGTATGTTACTTCCTTTTTCTCTCTTGCTGCCTTAAAGATTCTCTCTTTGTCTTGGAATTTTGCCATTTTAATTATGATGTGCCTTGAAGTGGGCCTCTTTGGGTTCCTCTTGACTGGGACTCTCTGTTTCCTGGATTTGTGTGACTTTTTCTCTCATCAAATTAGGGAAGTTTTCCATCATTACTTTTTCAAATAGGTTTTCTATCCCTTGCTCTTCTTTTTCTCCTTCCAATATCCCTATTATACAGATATTATCACATTTCATATTGTCCTGCATTTTTCTTAATCCCTCTTCATTCTTTCTGAGCCTCTTTTCCTTTTATTGCTCTTTCTGGGTGTTTTTTTCTACTTTGTCCTCCAACTCACTGATCCGATCTTCTGCTTCATCGATTCTGCTTTTCATTCCTTCCACTGTGTTCTTCAGTTCAGAAATTGTATTCTTCATTTCCTCTTGGCCCTTGTTGATAGTTTCTATTTCCTTTTTCATGTTGATATAGTTTGCAGTGAGTTCATTGTAGCTTCCCCGTAGTTTCTGGTAGCTCATTGAGAGCTCATGGAGCTTCCTGATAACCACTGCTTTGAACTCAAAATCTAATAGTTGAGTTGCCTCTGTTTCATTTAGCATTCTTTCTGGGGCTTCTTCCTTTCCTTTCATTTGGGGATTGTTTCTTTGTCTTCCCATTGTTTGTGAGGCTCTTCTTGTTAGCCTCAGCTTCTTAAATTGATCTGTTCTGGCTCCCTGGGTTTATGGTGTGAACTTCTATGCTAGAATACCTGTGAGATTCAGTGGTGTTATCTCCTTCGGGTATCCTGGTGTTCACAGCTTCCACTGTCTGAGCTATTGAAATGCCCCTTCTTTGGGACCAACTCTGGTTTTTTCACATTTCCATGTTTTTTTCTTCTTTTGGTCTCACTTGTGAGTATTTAAAAAGAGAAAAGAGGAAGAAAAAATAAAAAAAGAAGAGAAGATGAAAAAATAAGAGGAAAGAAGAAGAGATAAAATTGGAAAGAAAGGAAGAAGGAATAAAACAAGAAAGAAGTAACGAGAAGAAATGGAGTTGAGGGATAATAAAAAGATAAAAATAATAAAAAAATTAAAAATATATATTTTTTAAAAAGGTCTTGCTGTTTTCAATCTTGCCAAGGCAGTTTTTCTCATCTTGCTGGCTGCAATGGTGGGGTGACAGTATCGCTTTTCTCCCTGCTCAGCACTGTTATCTTTGGGCTACTTTCCTTAGGGCTAGCCATGCACTCTCCCCAGAGCTAGCCCGGCGCCTCTCCACGCAGGGCCTTGGCATATGTTCTGAGCCTCCTGAGGAGTGTGCACTTTCCTGATTTTGTTGGTGTGAGCTTGGGTCTACTATGCAGCGTGCGCCTATCCCGGTCGCGGTCGCCTATGGTCACACAGCCCTCTGCGGTAGTGCTCCTCCCACAGCTGTCTCCCATGGCACATGGCATGCAAGCTCCGGCCCGCACTGCTCACTGGGCTATGCATGGGTGTTCACATCCCCAGCGTCTTTGCCACTGAGACCTTAATGCCTCTCTGTGAGACTTCCAGCAACCAGGTCTCTCCTGTTGCTGCTGAAAGCTTGTTTGGCTGTGGAGGGAGTGGTTGACTCAGCTCCTTCCCTAGAGCCCTGTGTCAGGCCTGGCAAGCACTGGCTGGGGGCCTCAGCTGACCTGGTCTCTGCGCTGATCCCTGGGCTCTTACTTTTCTGAAGTACTCTCCTTATCGTGTGGTTTTTCAATGTCTGCTACAATTTCCAATCTCCTATTTTCAAATATGCTGTGTTTCTGTTGGTTGATTGCTGTGTTCCTCTGTAGATCAACCAGGTTTTTCTCCCATGTGTAGGGGGAAGTGGAATCTGCTCTCTCCTACTGCACTGCCATCTTCCTTCCTCCATATTTTTCAATGTTTACTACTATTTCTTTTTCTTGCCTTTTGCTCTGGCAAGAACCTCCAATAACATGTTGATTAGTAGTAATGAGGGCATCATCTTAATAAGTTTCATCTTTGCTACTAAGTATAATGTTAGCTGCATTTGTAGACAGTCTTTATTAAATTGAGGAAATCTCTTCTCTATTCCTAGTTAGTTGGAGTTTTTATCATAAACAGGTATTAAATTTTGTCCACTGTATCTTCTGAATCTACTGAGTTGATGACATGATGTGATGTGATTGTACAGCTTCTCAGGGAATATTTTGTGAAACTGGCCAAGCAGGAGCACTTAACAGTGACTAAATAATACACCCAAATGTTGGCTCATTATCCTTCACTATTTCATTCCTTTTGTTCCTCATTCTACTTATTGTGATTGAATTGTCTAAGACTATTTTGTTTTTGAGGGATCCCAGGCTGAAATACCTTTCATCTATAAAAGACACTGAATCAATAGTTAAAAAATATATTAAAAAGAGAACACAAGACCCAGATGGCAGATGGCTTTACCACTGAGTTCTCCCAAATTTATAAGGAGTGAAGAATTTCAAGCACACACATTCCTATAAAGAATAACAAATAACAACTCCATTTCATTTCATGAAGTTTTCATAACATTGACACTCAAATAGAATATTTAAGAGAAAAAAAATTAAAGGGCAACTCATCTGTGACCATGGATGCAAAATTCAGAACAAAATGCTAGCAAACCAAATCTATCAAATATAGCACAATATAATAAAACCAACAAATTGGTATTTCTCTCTGGTTATGAGTCTATTACATTTTTAGACAATTATTAACAAATTTAAGGAGAAAAGTAATATGTATCCTAGGGGATATAGAAAACAATAAACTTCAACATCAACTCATGATAAAAAAAATTATCATAAAATAGAAATATATTGTAACTTTCTGTAACTGATATAAGAACAGTCACAAAAATCTTACAGCATATTTATGTTATAATGAAAGTGTAATGCTAAAACCATTCTTTTCAAGGTAAAGAACAAGAGAAGGGCATCAGTTGCCACCCCTTCTGCACATTGTTGTCTTAGAGGCTGAGCTATGCAGTACGCATTGCAAATATATTAAAATAAAATAAAAGGCAGATGGGAAAAGAGAAGAAAATCAAACAACCATTTTCAGAGAATGTAAATTTGTACAAAAAATTCAAAAGTGTCTGAAATTGCATTACTATAATTAACTAAAAAGGCTTCAGAAAGTTTCTGAATATAAAATAAACAAACAATAAAATGCAAAATTATGCGTTATAAAAAATTATACCACATAATAAAAGAATAGATCTAATGTTAGGTGAGCAAGAACTTCATGAGAAAGTGGTAAAATTTTATTGAAAGAGTAAAACAGGCTTAAATAAGCAAAGATTACATTCATGACTGAAAAATACAATATTAAAGGATATCAATTCTCAAGTTGCTAGATAGATTTAATATAATCTTTTGTCCTCAGTTGCTTCATTTTCAAATACTTTAGGGTCATCATGTGCTATAAGCACTATTATTATAAAAAGGAGAAAAGATAAATCACAAATGTGAATACAATGTGTGCAAAACATATAATTAGCAAAGAATTATTATATGTTCATAAAATACCTAAAAATTAATGAAAGACAAAAATACTGTCTGGAAAAATTAACAAAATTATTCTAAATAGGTACTTCAAAGAAGAAAAATCACAAATGTTTAATAAGCATGAAATGCTCTTCAACCTCATTTGTAATCATGAAATATAATAAAATTGATAAGCTTTTACCCAAAAAATTGGCAAAAATGAATTACTCAACTTTGCAAGATAATTTTTTCATTAGAGGTTGAAGGTATGCACACGTCATGGTAACGTTCTTCAACAGAGTGATGAGCGTGGAAGGATGCAGAAAGGGAAAGCAAAGATCTGCAGGAGAAACTATGATTTTGCTTCCAATTTCATTGTCCTCTTTAGTTTTAGACCAGTAGTTTTCAGCCTGGGATATTTTCTCACCGGGAAAAATTTGACAATGTTTGGCTTTCCCCACTGAGTAGGGTGTGGTGGTTGGCGGTGGTACTGGCATCTATCACGCAGAGGCCAGGGATGTTAAGCGCTGTATTCTACAATGCAAAGAAAAGCCCCTCACAACAAAACATTTATCCTGGCCCATATGTCAATAGCGCTGCCGTTGAGAAACACTGGTTTTAGATTTATGGCCAAATTTGTGTATCAACAAATTACATTGAGATTGCTGTTCTCTCCTGACTAGCTGATAACAGTTAGGAGGTCATATATACAATGAACAAAGTTTTTGTCCTTCTTTCAAATATATTACATCATGGCCTAGTGTCTTATGTGAATCAGATTTCTAATAGCAAATAAAGCCTGCTATGGTAGAGTATCTAAAACATTAGGGCCACTGGACACTAATTTAAGTAGATATTGCATATTCAGTTCCAGACAGAACTGGGGCTCTTGTTTTTTCTATCAGTTTAATTCATAAACTTAACACCAGCAGTGAACACAACTGCCTTGCTGTGTCTGACATTGTCATTTCAGGCAGATCATGCAGGAGGAAAAAAAAGTGAACCACAGAGCAAAAATCCAATTTTCCTCCTTAAAAAAAAAAAAAAAAGACTGAAGAGGTGAAACAATTTTTTGGCTGATCTGTACACCTAGGACTATTGAGCATCTCAAAAGGAAAATAAAATCACCCAAAATAAGTAGAAATACTGTATTTCTATATAACAAGGGAGCTAGTAAAGAATATAAACTCTTGGTGTGGGTTTAGATTGAAGGGGCAAGTTCAACAAAATTGATGCTGAATGAGAAGTATCCTGAAAGACAGATTGAGACATATCCTGTATGTCAAGATATACACACAGGCTTTATCTTAGGGAAGAAAGGAGTATTGCCAATACATTATCAGCTGAATACAAATTATTGGGCTTTATGTACTATCAGCAATGTATTGGTGGTATCCTCACCCCTTCCAATGAGCAGTGAGAGAAATTTTATTCTATTATGTAATCTGATCTTGTGATAGATGCAGCGATTTTCTACACAATGAAGACGCTTTTCGCTTTAAGGTTACTTGTGATTTTTTCAAAGCAACTCAAATACTACTTGACAGATATTCTAACATCGAACTTACAAATGCATTTACCTGCATTTCACATGTGGACCATCATAATAGCCCATGTACAAGGTGAACGTTTGAGACATAGAACAGAAAAACACTTAATACAAAGTCATAGAGTTTATAAAGCTAGAGCCAGAATTCAACCCTATTCATCTAATTCCTATTCCAGGGCTTTTTCTACTGCACTAATATAGCTTCTACTCTTAGAATGAGAAGCAGGATAAAAGGAAGTCAACCAAAAATGAATAAAAAATAGTTTGGACCCTAATACTATCTTTTATGTGTTCTGAGAATGATGAAGTAAAATTTAAATTGATGTTTCTTAGGGTTCTAATATAAATTTAATGTTTATGTTCAAATTTCTAACATAAATTTGTTTAGGATCCTGAGAGTTTGTGATCTGTCTAAAGAAAAGTTAGCAGAAATATCTCAAACAAAAGAAAGCCAGTATGTGGAAAGAAAACAGAGGAAGATGATTTCCCAACAGTCTTTAAACACCTTCACCAGTGACTTGCAGGCCATCAAGCCCATAGAGGATGGAGAGAAAATGGGCTGCCCTTCTTTGTTACAGTGGAGTCTTACATGGATTAAAGACTCACACTTAGCCCTGAGCAGTGTGGCTCACTTGGTTGGGCACTGTCCTGCAAAGAGAAAGGCCATCAGTTTGATTTCCCGTCAGGGCACACGTTTGGGTTGCAAGTTTGGTACCTGGTTGGGGCATGCATGAGAGGCAACCGATTGATGTGTCTCTCTCACATTGATGTTTCTCTCCCTCTCTTTCTCCCTCCCTTTCACCTCTCTAAAAATAAATAAATAAAATCTTAAAAAAGAAAAAGAATCACACTTAAGATGAAAATGGAAATTGGTGGTTATTGAAATATTATTTCTTTAAATTCACTCTTCCTATAATCCAAATCTTTGTTAAATCAGTTAACACTTGCAAATGTAAGTCTTTGGGGGTAAGTTATTGTATAAACTGGCAAACACACAAACTTGCTATCAACATACTTTCTGAACTAGAGAGATCACATATGTACTAACTTCAGTCTCCACAGTTGCTTTTCCCAAGTATTGATATTGTTTTAGTGTCTTTCCTACATAAGAAACTCCAGGGCCTACCTGAGAAGAATCTTGAAGCACCATGAAGCTAAGGCAGGACCAGAGGCCTCACTAAACAGTAGGTTATATTAGTGTGTGGTTACTGTCAATAAATTTATGAATAAACTACAGAGGAAATGTGGACATGATAAGCATTGGCAATGTTGACTGGGCTTTACCCCAGCTTGTCATTTGGATCCCTTGCCCATTGCTATCTTGAGTCCATAATAATGACATTTCTTTTTGCATCCTAGAATGCCAGTTTAGGGACTATTGAAGAGGATATTACCTAAGAAGACAAGTGCTTTTTTGTCTGCGGTTAAGCTCAGGAGCAGCAAAACATCAAAAAAGAAAAAGTGAGAGTTCTTCAAAAAGAATAGAACTACAATAAGAAACATCCTTTAGTCCAAACCTGCCTTTGTTGTTTGAGAAAGAAGTATTTTTTAAATGAATTAAGGATTCTGTTGATCAACATGATAGTGGACTTTTCAGGATTTATTTTACATTAGTTTGACTAATGGCCTTTGATTCAAGTGACCATTTTAGCCTCATGGTAAAATGAGTGAGTCCTTATTACACTAAGACAGGCATTAACATGCCTCATTAGGCCCACAAGGAGGTCATTCTGTTCACAGTAAGAGTTTGAGTTCAGTCTAGCAAAAGGGTTAAAGTGATATTTCAGAGCAATTGTTCCTGCACTGAAATTTTTTTATGTAGTCCAAGACCCAATTTTTCTATTTAGTTACAGCAAAAAGGAATATTCTAGAGAGACAATAAAATAGAAATTATGAAGAGTAAAAAAGGTTTTATTCATTTTCTTCCATTGTTTCTCTTCTTATTAATTTTCTTTTCCCATTAGTTTTATCTTTCTAGAAAATTTTTATTCAAGAATAACTATTTTCAAGGCCAGATTTCCTGGACCTACCACCTGGATGGGAGAAGGTGGAGTTTGGAAGGCAGAGGCCCAACTGCCATTGCTTTTGATACTTTCAAAAGGTTAAACTTAGACAAGATGGGCTGAACTGGGGGCCAGGCTGGGGAACTGTGTTAGCTTTCAATCTGGGCTCTGAGGAGCTTCTGAGGGCTCCACGGGGAAAAATGTGACAGACCACATGAGCGGGACTCCAGATCCCCCCACCCTTGCTTGAGTTTAAAGACATTCTACCATTATCTACTTTAATCATTGGGCTTCCATATCTCATATTATTAATTGCAAAAGGGGGTTAGGTACTAATTACAATAGGAAATTCCTCATTTCTCTGATAAATACACTGAGGTCCAGAGAGCTTAGCTGTCTCTTCCATGGTCACCCAGTGAGCCAGAGGAAAAACCGTGATTTCCTGTGGTAGGTAAATTATTACACGGAAGGACAGATGCCTAAGTTGCAATTTTAATTCATTTGGTGAACATTTTATACCTAGGTTAATAGACATGCTGTGGCTTTTATGAGTTAAGATGGAATGAATGACGGAATGCTTTCCACTTTGACATCTTAGAAGACACAGCAAATAATCTGAGCTCAGAACCTCCTAAAATGCCTGCCCCATCTTCTCACAGCCTGAAACTTTTTAAAGACAGATGCCTCTGGTTTTTTTCCCTTTGAAATTGAGCATATTATAGTAATTTAATAACTGTTGAAGACAGAAATGTTTTACACATTGACTTTCAGTTATACATTTTGGAATAAGCAAATAAAAGGTTTTGAAATATTAGGAAAAGCTTCTTTTTACTAGCATTTCAAATAACTGGAGTCCTAGTTACCACTTACAACTTGAAAAGAACTTATGTAAACCTTAAATAAGTCACATAAATATAAGCCATTCCATCCTTTCTGTGTAATTTTTAATTATCCTTTATGTTTCATTGATCATCACATTTTTTTTCTTCTGAGAGATAATTATTCATGCTGGTGTTCTTTTTTTAAGGTGCAAACATTTGAAAGGCAGGGACTTTATCATTCTAAAAGCATCAAATATAAATGGAATCATCTGATGGTGATGAAGAACAAAACGTAATTACAAGGAAGTTCCTGTTTCCATAGTGTATGCTTTTATATAATACATAGAAACTTAACTTGGGAAGTTAGTAATAATACACATGCACAGGTCATTATTTTATCATGTACATATTTCCTTTAATTTAATCTCCTAAAAAGTACACAATAATGTACTTTAGGTATATTCAATAGCAGTTTATAAGCTTTTTCTTTGTTTTGTCAATAACTGATTAAAAGCATTTTAAGGTTAATGATCTCAGATGTGATCAATCATTCTTAGCTACAATCTGCCACTAGGGCTCCTCATTTTGCTGAAAGCAAATGATTTCTTGATAATGATCACAAGAAGCACATCTGTATGCGGGTTGAAAAGTTAATTAAAATGTGATTCCATCTGGTAGTCCAGTTGGGAATGTCACTATTCGATTTAATCTACATTGAGCTGCAATGAACTTTGCATAATCAAAAGACACAGTGCAGTGGGGGACACGGAGCTGTAAGGTAGGCAGTGTTGCGCATGTTAATTTAAATGTTTTTTCCCCCTCTCTTAATTTTTTTTATAAAAGTTAGAAATCTGGGAAAACAGCATCTCCTGGTGATTTTTCAATATGGGCACATTTTCCTTTATGTGAATTTTATCTAACAGTCATTCCTATTTCCCCCTCATTTTTAGTAGAGTGGAGAGAGCTGATGTGAGCACCAAGACAGTCTTTTGAGTTGCTGACTTCAATCACTCATTTCGTTCTAATATCATATATATTTGGTTCCTATTGCTGTTGTAAAAAAAATTACCACTAACTTAGAGTCTTGAAACAACACAAATCTAATATGTTACAATTCCTAAAGTCAGAAACCAAGCTATAAGCAAGGTTGTGTTCTTTCTGGAGGCTCTAGAAGATAATGTTTTCTTGCCTATTTGATCTTATTTTTTATCCTTAACTAGGATATAGTTATTGATCTTAGAGAGAGAAGAAGGGAGAGAGGGAGGGGGTCAAGAAGAGGGGAGAGAGAGAGAGAGAGAGAGAGAGAGAGAGAGAGAGAGAGAGACAGACATTAATGTGAGAGAGAAACATCGATCAGTTGCTTCCCACTTCCCATACTCACCCTGACCAGGGACCAAACCCATAGCCAAAGGTTCGTGCCCTAACAAAGAACTGAACCCACCCAGTGTACTAGACGATGCTACAACCAACGGAACCACATGGCCAGGGCTTCTTGCCTAGCTTAGCTTCTAGAGGCTCCCCACATTACTTGGTCTTTGCCCTGCTCCCATTTTCAAAGATGAAAATGGATGACCAGGCCTTTTTTGTGATGCTGTTTCTGGTTCTAACTCTCCTGCTTTCCCTGTTTCCATGAAAGAACCCTTGTGATTACACTGAGGTCACTTGGATTCTATATCATAATCTCCTGTCTTTAAATTAGCTGATTAGCAAACTCAATTCCATCTGCAATTTTAACTCTCCCTTGCCGTGTGATGTAACACTTACAAATTTGGGAGATTAAGATGTGGACATCTTCGGTAGGTCATTATTCTGTCTTCCAAACATTGAAACTAGTTTATTCGAGTCCTTATGCTTGTGTACAAAGTGATACTCTTACCTTCCTTTCAGAATATTTGGAAAATTTTTCTTTTTTGCTTCGTTTGATGTGTACTAGTTTGTACACATGCTGACAGGCATTTCTAGTTACAATTTTCCCAAAGGATAAAAAACTGTAGCTAAAACTTACATTAAAAGCTGCTTCCCTTGGGCATTATTGAAATGTAGAATTTACACACACACATACACACACACACACACACACACACACACACCACAATTCAATTCTTTGCCTGGAAAGAAGTCTTTTTAAAGAAAAACTAAGTCAGGAATTCGCAGTGGGTCTTATCATGGTATACCTAGTTTTTTAGGCCACTAATTTAGTTCTCATAGGTTGGCCGATATTCCATCTTCCCAATTTGTTTTTCATCTTATTTTTCTTTGGAAAGTGAAAACCATATTTCTATCAGTTAAACCTATTTCTGTTAAACCTACATGGATAGGACGTTAGACTTTGGTTGTTGAGACTGCAGCCTCGCAATTATTGAGCCAACCCTAGGTCCCATACTCCACAGAAAACGTCTCACAATGCCTCTGTGCACACTTCTGCAAATAAAAGTTCACCCAGTGAGATAACCATAGGGCTTACTATTAGGATGGTCGCGATACAGGCACAAAATTATTTGCTTCTAGGAGACAACCATTTTAAAATGAGAAATGTATAAGAAGTTCTCATGCTGACAAGATACTGAGTCTTTTAATAAGTCAGATTTTAGTCACAAAAGTATAGTCACTGGGATATATATTTTTATATGACAGGATTAGACATTACACAGTTTGTGGGAGATGGTTAAAAAGTTTCTTTTGCCTTTGTGTCTGAGGCTGGAGCTTAAAGTCTACAGGGCAGGAAGTGGAGAAAGCAAAGCGGATGTGAAGAAGGGGAGGTCAAGGATCACTGCAAGCCACAGCATGAATTAGAGCCCTTGAGGACAGACCGGAACCCATGTTGACTCTTGTTGCCTCCGACCTTTAATATATTGGTATTAAATAAAGGCCTTAATATAAAGGTTGGTATTATATACATCAGCGATTTTCAACCTTTTTTCATCTGAGGACATATGAGCTAATTACTAAAATTCTACGGCACAGCAAAAAAATAAGTATAATTTTGATTTACAAAATAACAATAATAATAATTACCTATACTTTTTTTCTCCAAAGTGAGTTTTTAAAAAATTAGGTGCCTATACTTGTATACAAAGATTTCTGGCACAAAGAATTAACCAGTCAGATGCAAATTTACTATGTGAAGTGATCGGTAAGATGCAACTCTATTATATGGCCTATATATTTATGGTTCAAGACAGGACATTCACGGCAGATGGCTACTGTTGTGTTGGCTGTTGTCATTCTTTTTATTTGTCAATTTAAGGGAAAAGAGGTTAGTGCCCCTGACTAAATAGTCAGATATGCCTGTTTTAAAAATTCTGGTGGCACACAATTGAAAATTGACCTGATCTATGGGGTTAACATGTGATCATATATCTTACTTTGAGATTATGAATTGACAGTATTGGAGTTAAATCTCTTACTATACAATTCCCTGGTGTTCATTATGAATATGATAATAAGAGTTGGGCCATAATGAAAACTTAAGTGGACATTTTATAAGCTTACTTTAGTCTTCTTTATTATAAAGTAATCATGCATCTTCCTACTGAATACAAGTCTCTAAATATATAGCAATATGCAGGGGACACACAAACCACAGAGGCAAAATGCAAATGGTATGCTCATGGCATCGGGATCATAAAATGTGCTTATAACATTCTGAGCACAATTTGAGCATTTAGGTTTTATATGTGTAATAAAAGAGAAAGCTTAGATGAGAAGACTTTATAGTTCCTATTTCACTCTAAATCAGTAAGATGCAGTTCTTCTCTGTCACTCTACCCTTAATGAAGATTGAGGACAGAAATCAAGGGAAGACCTAGTGAAATAATAGGAAATCCTCTGGTGAAATAAATGAGTTCATGACTATCCTCTGTCCTTACTTACATAC
The DNA here is from genome assembly GCA_004027475.1 of Anoura caudifer. Taxonomy (NCBI): domain Eukaryota; kingdom Metazoa; phylum Chordata; class Mammalia; order Chiroptera; family Phyllostomidae; genus Anoura; species Anoura caudifer. The sequence continues at coordinate 100,278 of PVKU01003389.1, read as the reverse complement.
TCCTTCCAACATTGTTCTTGTTCATTGAGCAGAAGTATGCTTTACTTGCAGTACTGGGTCATTCTTGTCTATTCCAGGGATGAATCTGCCTTTCCCTGAATTAATTTTTACTATCATTATTTTTTTGCTAAGACTAGCTTATACTGAGTTTCTCTGGTACATTGATTTTTAATCTGTAGATTATAAAATTTCCTGAAATTCCACGCAAAATTGTCTTTTATATGTAGATACTCATTTTTCTCCAGGCCTTTATAAGAATCTCACTGAGGACTATGACCACTGAAAATTTAAGCAGCACTGCTTTTGAGGATTTCTGAGTGATTTCCTCCTTAGCATCCCACTGTCTGCTTTGAAAAAGAGTTAGTGAAAAAGAGGAATACTTCAGCAAGTGTGTAACATTTGCATCTGACACTAGTATCTTATTTGGGGACATTTTACACTGGATACCGAAAAAGATACTGATATTAATGACTCTGACAGCTCTACTTTTAAATTAATGAGTCATAATGTCATACTGGCAGTGAATTATTTAGCCCCAAACATCACTCATTCTATCTAATATGAATTAAGTAAGAAAGTAAATTAAATTTAAAAAACTTTAAAATATATTTGCAGAGATTTTCTGATGTCACACCTACAAGACTAAAGGAGTCACATGCCACTTACTGATTTCCTCATTTTTCTTTGAAATTCATCATTTTAAATTTTTCATGAAGAACTAAACACCATCCAAAGCATATGCTAGTGTAGGCAATTAAGGCCAAAAATATAAGCCTTACTCCTTCAACACAAGGTTTAAATAGATTCTTTATTGGGGTGGGGGATGGGGTAATGCCTGAGTCAACTCACTGACTCATACATTCACTACAAAAGTTATAAGGAGCTTCCTGGGTCTAGGTGATATTCCAGCACTTCAGATTGTAATAGACTGCCATGCTGTTTAGGAAGAAGGAATACCAGGTCTTGGTAATTTATAAGTTGTGTAAATAAGAAAAAAGAGGAACCTAGTATGACATCTAGGTTTCTTTTGATAACTTGTGGATAGAAGGGCAATTTACTAAGACAAATAATATGGAAAGAAGAGTATAGTAAGGGCTAGAAAGCACATGAAGAAAACATGTAAGATATTTACAATGCCTAAAGTGCTTATTTTATTGCACTAAGAGTTGAGGTTATCTAATACAGACGAAGATTCTTTTTATTTTGTATTTATTTACTTTTACTTAATGAAATTTGTTGGAGTGAATTGGTTAATAAGATCATATAGGTTTCAAGTGTACATTTCCATGATACACGATCTGTGTATTATATTGTGCGTCTACCACTCAAAGTCAAATCATCTTCCACCACCATGTATTTAGCTTCCTTTACCCCTTACTAACCCCCACCCCCAACTATATGACCCAGCAATCCCTCTCCTGGGTATCTACCTGAAAAATTTAAAAACACTTATTCACAAAGATATATGCACTCCTATGTTCACTACAGCATCATTCACGGTGGTCAAGATGAGAAAACAACTGAAGGGTCTTTTAACAGAGGTTTGGATAAAGAAGATGTGGTGCATATACACAGTGGAGTGCTACTCAGCCATAAGAAATGATGAAATACTGCCATTTGTAACAACACAGATGGACCTTGAGAATACTACGCTAATGGGAAAATCTTGAAGGTTTCTGTATTTACTTAGTAGTTCTTTGGAGGACAGGGGGGTATAATAGAACTTCAAAGCTAGCCATCTTTTACTTTGAGAAAATGTGTCTTTGTATAAAAATTATTCAACCCCTGAAATTAGAGAAATTCCTGAGAAATACTATTTTCTGAGTATTATATGGCCTCAGGGTCTCAAGTTCCCTGGTGGACAACTACAGTAAACATGTGAACAGAAAACCCAGGGTTTTCTGGTTGATAAGGTTATAATCTCTAATGGAGAACAGACACAGAGGTGACTCAGCAGCAGGTGCCTATGATTAGTTTCAAACATCTTGCCCTTTGTTTGCTACAATTCATTGCTATGACAGCATAATCTGGGACCCACAGTGTGTTGGAGCCAGCTTGTACGGGCTCATGAGGGCCAAGGATTACAGCTTCCAGAAATATTGTGTCCAGTTGTTAATCACAGACATTATCAAGAAATTAAATTATATCCTCACAATTAAATGTTATATTAAAACAAAATATAATACTCAAAATTAATATAATACTATAAAATATAAAATTAATAAATACTCAAATGTGTTACTTCTTAATTACTTTACTACACTTTACAATTACCTAAGCTTCTGTGTCTGTATGGTGGAAATACTGTATTGTGGCGTGCATTTGTGCATCTGCTCACACCCAAATCTGCATTTAATGAGGCAGCATTGGCAGCTTAATATCACTCGTGAGAGGAAACCACAAATATTGGCAAGTGCCACAAATCCAAGTGTATTGCTTCATTGACTGTTAAGTTTAAGATTGCAGAGAAAATGTTAATAATGGAGATTAGACTGTATTTTGTCTTCAGCCATTAATTGAGAAAATATGTTTTTAAGATTTGAAGATTACCATCCAATTTACCAAAGAAAACATTCCCACTGACCAACTTATGAACGAGTGACATTCCAACAAAGGTTTGTGATGTTTTACTTTCATCTTATTGTCGAATGAAACAAATACACCAACCAGCATTCTTGTCAGAACAGCTTTCACCTATGAATTGCAGCTACAATTGTAACAATACTCTCTATCAATAGGTTGGCTACGGACATAACATCACAAAAATTAACTAAAACATTCTGTGAAAATCCACTGACTAGATAAAATTTGTAATAAAACATTACATATTCATTATTATTTATAAAGTATGTACTAGACATCCTTGATATCAGTAAAGTGTCTAATAAGTGTACATATTAGTATGTATGCAGATTTTTTTCAGTGAGTACTCATTAAATTTCACAGTCTTAGGCACGGAACCAATGACTTTACCACTTTCAATGGTGTCCAAGTAGCTACATTTGGGGGTTACTTTGCTATATCCCGAAATAACACAATAAATATTCCTGGAATATTTCCTAGCTCTGCAGTCATAATCTTCAACTGATCTATTAACAGAGTAATGAGACAGGTACCTAAAACTATGAAAATATTATTTCTCTTTAATTTTATTGGTTTTAATTATTTATTACATTATAGAAAGTTTTCTCAAGTCTAATTTACTTCTCAGAATGAGGGCTACAAGAGCTACCTTATATCTATGTTGAATTTTAGGTTTTCATGCATTTTTAAATATAATCTAATTGATACACACAATATTTCTCAGTAGGCAGGGAAAATATTATTATCTTAAAAGACACAGCGGAGGATGCTGAGGTTCTCAGAAATGACTTTGTTCAATACCGCACTGCTGTTCCGTCCCAGCACTGAGAACAGAATTTGGGACTTCCAGTGGACCCCCCGTGAAGACAGCCACTGCCTGTCCAAATGGGCTCTTCTTTTCACTGTAACTGCTGACTTCGTGCTTAAAGCCTTATTCCCCGCTCCCAGATAAGTGAAACGCAATGAACTAAAATAGTAATAGCAAATAGCATTGGAGAAGGGACGTCTACAATGCATGCCAGGGAAGGAGTTTTCTTCCCTCTGTGTGTTCTGAATCTTGAATGACAGGTTTAAGATTGCTTTTTGCTTTAATTTATGTTGTGAGTTTCTTTTTATGATTATCAATGAGTTCTCACATGAGTATGCAATCATAATAAGAGTCAAACTCCAGCAATTTCCTGACAAGTTATAAAACAATAAAATACTTCAAATGGTATATCACAGAAGACGATATTTTTATACCAGAGGTATGTTGATAGCTATAAATCATCTAAGCATTCCTCTTGAGATTTCTATTCTCACTTGGAAAAACTAAAGAAAAAATGCACAGAGAAAGTGTTATTGAGAGGAAACAAATGAAATTTTGGAGAAAATAAAAAGATCTGGAAGTCTTATAATGCTAATATAAATTAGAGAAGAGAATGCTTACCTATCTCAATTCTTCTCCTCCCCTGTTTATTCTTTACCTACACTAGTAAAGGTCTGAGAAGTTAGCAAATTATATTAAAAATAAAATATGAATTGTTGATTATGACTTCTCAAGAAATGTCTTTATTCACATATACAATCTAATAGCAGACCTAAGATATTTACTATCATGTTCTAAAATAGCTCCTGAGGGAAGGGACAATATCTAAAGCTCAGAAAATCAGTCTCATCAGGTAAGTCAGGGCTTAATGAGGAAAAAGAGGTAGGAAGGAATCCTTAACCTTTTCACAGTCTTAACACAAGGAAGCCTTCTTTCGAGTAGCTGGACATTAACCCTCAGTCCATTATCAGTGTGCAGCTGTCAGGAGAGACTCAGTGTAGATGTTTCTCCATCAAGAATCCTACTTGAGAAGGGATAGGGTGGAATGCTCTCCTTTGGTAAAAAAACAAAAATAAAAATAAATGCAAGAAAAGCAAAACAAATAGTGCCCAAAGACCTTCTGAGTCCTTCTTAGCAGAGATGAGACAATAGAAGACTTTCAAAACCATTTTTCTTGACCTTGGGAGACTGAAAAGAAAGAAATCACAATGGTGTTGGTTTCCAGGCACACGTTTCTGACCATCAATAACTAATTCTAAAAAGTGATTCAAATGCACTAGACTCTGGGTCACACCTCACTTGCCTATATTGCTGTGTGTCGATGCTTCAGAAGGAACTAGTTCAGCTGTGCCCTATCAGATGTCATTGAAGAAGCTGCCTCCCTAGGGTTTGTCAACTCAGTTCCACTCTCTAGCTGACCACCACACTGTTCCATTGGTAGACAACCCACAACATGCTGGTTCCCTGGCTACAGATGAAAATGTCTCTCCAACTAATAAGGGAGGAACCTGTCTCCTGGAAGGTTAATGCATTACAATTCCTTCACTCAATCGCAAAAAAACACAATGCAACACAAATATACACTTAATAAAAGAACATTCCTTTGAAGAAACAAGTATTTGTTTCAATTTTCAGAGCTAGTAGATTATCTTTTAAAACAAAAAGAAATGATTTGGTGTTATAGAATCTTAACATGATTTTATAAAACATCTGTTTTCTTTATTTTTTGGCATCTACTATAAAAATGTTACAACTTTAATTTTTATGTAAAATAAAAAGTTTCCCTTGGTGGTTTTTTTCCTATTATCATAGACTTTCAGTCAATAAGTATACTATTATTGATGGTGAATATTAAAGACTCTCACCAATCTTTAATTGCACAATTTATGATGATTTTGTCTTGAAGTATTTTGGATTACATTTTTAAATTTCACTAATTTTATTAATTCGCACCCTTTGCTTTAGATTTAAGATCTCTTCCCCAGCTGGAGATCCTCCCTCTCTTTAACCACAACAAATCCTCAGACACTCCAAACCTGCTACTCTGCCAAACAGAACAGCATTGTCTTTTAAAACACTGCCATCTTTATTATTTTAAAAAGATGAATCCTTTTTTTCCTCTTTGAAATGGTCCAAATGTTTCCAATAAGCATGATTTAAGTATTTGAGTTTCATTAGCTGAATCTTAGAAACCCTCTTCTGTTTTCTACATAAAGCAAAATAAATCTCATATAGGTTCTCTTATATGAAGACCTTCTTACTGGTATAATTTTCTCTTCCCACTGCAATAAAAAATAGGAATTCCTGTTATATATTCTCATATTAAAAAGAAAATCAGGGAGGTTGGTAAAACAGTACACTTTCAGCTATTGGATGAAAAAGATTTGAGTATCTAATGTATAGCCTGGTGACTGCAGCTCCTCACACTATACCACATAATTGAAATCTGCTAAGGGAGTCGAATTTAAATGTTCTCACCAAAAACCAAGATAAATATGTGAGGTGATGGATGTGTTACTTAATAGATGAACACTCTTTCACAATATATATCTATATTATATGCAATCACCATAATGTACACTTTAAATATCTTACTGTTTTTTTATGTCTATCAAACTCAGTAAAGCTGATATTTAAGAAATAGAACTAAAAATTCAGAATTGTCATTATAAAGTATTTACATCCCCTCTTTTAAAAAGAACACTATACTCACAACTTCAATGAGTTGTTCACAGACATACATTGCACTGCCTTAATTACAAGGTTACGAACATATAAATGTAATTCAGATTAGAAGTATGGGTAGTTTTACTTCAGCTCGGGGGATGAAATGAAACAAAAGTGCAATCTACCAGGGAAGGTTGTTCGGTTGTTCTAAATCTGAAAAGTAAGGGGAAGAAAGTTTGAAATATTTTTAACACAATGCTAGAAGTTCTGGCTCTTTTCTTAGGAAATATGTAGATAATTATTGCCTTCCAAGAGCCTGACTAAATTTCAAAGGCTGAATGAGTCAGCTACCATACAATGTTTATTAGAACTCTATTGAGTATAACCTTGTGAACTTTGTGTGAGCTTCTTAAAATTCATCTCCCTATAAAAGCAAATTGAGCCTTATTTCTTTGGTGTGAGATCTGGAAGATAGGTAGCAAAGTAAGAACTTTGTCAATAACCATTCTACCTACAGGAAAAGGATTAAATTTCCTAAACATTTTCTTTAAGTCATTATCTCTCCAATTGACATTAAATCATAGTATTTTAACTATCTGGATGTTTTGTGGTCTTTAAAAATCAGACCAAAATATTTTTAAAAGTGATTTACAGCTGTATATAAATGTATATATTAAATATATAGAGGGGTGGGCAAAAGTAGGGTTTATAGTTGTGAATATGTAAAAGTTTATTCTTGTATTATTACTCATTAATTATTGCATTATTTTTCCATATGGACTATAAACCACTTTTTTGCCCACCCCTGTATACATATTTGAGAATTAATGTGAACAAACAAACTTTTGATCTAGTGATACTTATATGTATGCTGCAAGATTAAGGAACACATAGCCAGACAGGCAATAGATTAGGAGAAGTAAAAGAATAACATAATAGACACTATACACTGAAAATACTTTCCATAGCCCTATCCCTGTGCTAAGCATATTTCATATTTTATCATATTTAATCTTCACAAGAAATGTATGTGGTTGGTTCCTCCCCTTTTATAAATGAAAAAACAGATTTAGGGAATTTAAGTAATTTACCAAAGTCATGCTCCAGAGCTAGAGTCAAACCTGCGTCTGTCTCACCTTAAAGACCATGCTGGGGTTTGTGTTGTTTTGTTTTGTTTTAATTTTATTTCGTGGTGTGTGTGTGAGAGAGAGAGAGGAAGGGGCAGCGGGCAGGGGAACACTGATTTGTTGTTCCGCCTATTGATTCATTCACTGGTTGCTTCTTGCTTGTGTCCTGACTGGCAAAACCACCACCTTAGTGCCTCAGGACGGTGCTCTAACCAACCAGTTCCCTGGCTGGGGCTACAGACCATGTTCTCACACGAGTCACATATTGTTTTTCCTGAATAAAAGCTAAGTGACTGACATGAGAATGAATAAGAAGTGCTCAGGCCAACTTTAACAAAGCTCCCTGTTCAGTAAATCATTTTTTTCTGGAATGGCTCTGGATTTGAAAATTTAGCAGTAGCTGGGATAGACTTAATTTTAAATGCATCCTATTGTACCATAATTGCTTAGAATAACACATGCCATACGGACTATATTATTGAGCAACTAGTAGTGATCAATGGTCAATGAGCGATTGTGTACATATTTAAAACCCTGTTTTAGGTGATTTTAAACTTAAAATTATACTTTAAATGTTCATATGAAAAGTAAAGGACTATGGCAACAATGGCGAAATGACTGGTTGAAGTTACACACACACAGGGCTTGGTTGCTAGATGGCCTTAAGAATAAGCGGCAGCATAAAATACAAGTTCAAAGGAATCATTATTATTGACATGTAATATAGCAGCATGATTGTCAGAATAAATTTCCCCTCGCTGAAAACAGACACATCCATGCAAACGCTCCCGTAATAGTGATAGGGATTTGCATAGACCCTGAGAAAGTTTCAGTATGGGATTTTTATTTGTCTTATCTGTGGAGGGCAGAGTGATAAGCTATTCAACAGAGATACTTGCCAGAAGCAAAACACCAACCAAGTGAAAGGGGAATATTGGAAAGGAGTTGGAAAGAAAGAGAACTTAATTGTTTATGAGAAATGTTAAGAGGACCAAAAAAATAGCTAAGAAAACTTTTTTTAAAAATAGCTTCTGTCAGATAGGACAGTCTTTTGAAAAGCAGAACTATTCAGCCTTACTAAGGCATGCCTATTAACTAGATATTACAAATCGAAAACTAAATTATTGTTAAGTTAAAATGCAACTAAGCAACGATCAAATTAGTTTCTACCTAGGGATTTTAATTAAACAAGTTAAATTATGCTATCAGATATTTATAGATCTAGATACACTCTATTTTTTTACAGACAAAAAAATTCAGGAGTTCTGTGTTAACCTATGCACTCCATTTTTCCTTTCCTAGATAGTCTAAACCAGTAACCCTCAAAACTTCAGAGCAGAAGTTCTCACCAGGGGAGATTTTGCTCCTCAGTGGACCATTGGCAACGTCTGGAGACAGTTTTTGTTACATGGGGAAGGGGGTCACTAACAGGATCTAGTGAGCAGCAGTCAGGGATGTGTTTAAACATTCCACAAGGCACAGGACTGCCGCCCACAAAAAGGTATTGCCTGATCCAAACTGTCAATAGTGTCAAGGTTGAGAAACCCTGCTTTTTAGTGACATGAGATTTAGTGACATGTTCATCTTGTAACAGGGTGCAGCCAAGAGGGGGGCCCCAAACAGGGAGTTGGAATGGGGCCCAGAACTCAGGGTGTCCAGGAAATATTAGAAAGACATATAAGATGTCCTCACCCCTTCCCCCTCAGGTGTGAGTTGGAGGAAGGGACAAATGGAACAGGGTCCTTTGAAAGTTGTTTTGCATAGCAACAGTTTTGCAGATAACCTCCAGAATGATCATTTAACAGATCTATAACCTTTAACTGGTTTAATAGATATGTTAAACAGCTGTGGCCATGCTTTGAGCCAGGGAGAAGGGAGTGACTTCCACCCAAGATGGAACTGGAAGGCAACTCCCCCTGTTTGTGGTGCCTGCGGTGCCTGCATGAGAGCTTGGAGACAATTGGCTCCACGCCATGGAGCCACACCTGCCCAGACTCACTTTGGCAGCCCAGTAAAGCTGGAAGGGTACGGGAGTGCTGGCAAGTGTAGCCGATTGTAGGAGGAGTCGGAAATGGGGCTGCAGAGGAAGATTGGCGCGGGGATTTAAACTGAGATGCAGCAGCCGTTGAGGGAGAACCATGCGGTTTCACCAGAGTGCAGACCCCTGCAGCTTTGGTGAAGAGGGAGAGACATGAGGTCTTTCCAGAGTGGGGACCCCTTCCCCACAGCTTTGGTAAAAGAAGGACCATGTGGCTTTGGGGTGCTCCCTTTGGCTGCATGGCCTGGGAACACGAAAGACTTGGCCTGGAAGAAGGGGGAAAGGACTCTTGCCAGTAGGCCATGAGAAGGTGCCACATGGCTTTGGATTAATTAGAGATCCTGCCTGGATGACAACACAGCTGAACGGTGTCAAGAGCCTGGATCCCGGACGTGTGCTTCTCTTCCTGAATTAGGGTACCCTGAATTAGGGCAGAGGGAGATAGGAAGCACTGTGGGCGTCTGTGGGTATCCTAAAGGACTTTGATACTTTAATGAAGATGTTAAGTCACTACTTTAACTCTGTATAGCATTAAATAAACATTTCCTTTCCTTTCCACAAATCTCTGGCTTTGAGAGACATCTTTCCACAAGGCATCGGACATAACGGACCTTCTGTTGCTCTGTAACAATCTGAGGAGCTTATTAAAAGTACAAGTTATTATCATAAATGGGTGTTGGAATTTATCAAATGCTTTTTCAGCATCTATGAATATAATCATGTATTTATGTGGTGTGTTATATTTATTGATTTGCAAATATTGTACCATCCTTGCATCCCTGGGATAAATCCCACTTGATCATGGTGAATGATCTTTTTAATGTATTGCTGGATCCGAATTGCCAACATTTTGTTGATGATTTTAGCATCTACATTCATCAGAGGTATTGGCCTGTAATTTTCTTTCTTTGTGGTGTCTTTATACTGGCCTTGTAAAAAGAGTTTGAGAGCCTTCCCTTTTTTTTTTTTCCTTTTTAAATTTTTTTGGAATAGTTTGAGAAGGATAAGAGTTATTTCTTTGAATGTTTGGTAAAATTTGCCTGTGGAACCACCCAGTTCAGGGCTTTTGCATGTCAGGAGTTTTTGATTAGTGCTTTGATTTTGCTAGTTGTTATCAGTCTATTCAGGCTTTTTGCTTCCTGTTGATTCAGTTTTGGAGGATTGCATGTTTCCGGAAATTTATCCATTTTGCCCAGGCAGTCCAATTTCTTGGCATGTAGTGGTTCATAGCAATTTCTTACAATCCTCTGAATATCTATGATATCAGTTGTTACTTCTCCTCTTTTGTTTCTGATTTCATTTTTTGTATCATTTCTCTTTTTTCTTGATGAATGTGGTTAAAATTTGTCAATTTTGTTGATTTTTAAAAGAACCAGCTATCTTTTGTGGTAGCATGGATGGAACTGGAGAATATTATGCTAAGTGAAACAAGCTAGTTGGTGAAAGACAAATGCCATATGATTTCACTTTAAGAGGAATCTAATGAACAAAATAAACTACCGAGCAAAATAGAACCAGAGACATGGAAACATGGAACAGACTGACAGTGGCCAGAGGGGAGGGGGGAGGAGGATAATGGTGGAAAGAAGGGGAAGGGTGATGTCAAAGAACATGTATGAATGACCCATGGACATGGACAACAGTGTGGAAACTGTGGGAGCAGGGGGTGGGCTAGACAGAGGAGGGCAAAGGGGAAAAATTGGAACAACTATAATAGAATAACAATAAAAAATAAAAACAAATAATAAAAGTACAAGTTCTTGCCCTGATCTGTGTGGCTCAGTGGGTTGGGTGCCATTTGGCCCCATTTGTGGTCATTCTCACGTGGGGTCATTCTGACCTCATAAGTGATCATTCGTGGGTTGGATTCTCAGTCAGGGTACATGCCTGGGTTGTGGGTCAGGTCCTCAACTGAGGGCGAGCGAGAGAGGCAACTGATCGATGTTTCTCACATCAATGTTTCCCTCTCTTACTCCGCCCCTCCTCTCTAAAAATAGATAAATAAAATTTTTAAGAAATACAAGTTCTTCCCTTTCACTCTCTCTAAAATCAATAAGCATTCTTGTGTACTGCCTCCAGCAGTTCTGATCTCAAGAGAAGAGATGAAATTCAGAAATCAGCACCATTTTCCTCAGGTTACATTTTCCACATACCTCCTTCAGATTACATTTTGAGACATGTCAGATTAATTCCTTCCTCAGATACTTCAATTAAAGTCAAGTCAATACCACTTGGTGAGCATTACCTAATTTGTAAGAATGGTGTCCAGGGAGAATTACCCATTTCAATAAGGCTAGTCATGCAACTACAAATTCCAGCTGAGTCATGCCCACAAACACAGCTCCAGGTCAGGAGCAGAGGTGTAACCTGGGCATTTGATAGAATCTCAAGCCCCAACCTAGTCCTACAGGCTCACACTCTGCATTTTCACAAGATCCATTTTACGAGCTTTAAATGAAATAATCTAAAGTACTTAAATACAGTATCTAGCACATTGAACCACTATCAGAGGTGGTGGGGGTGATGTTGATGTTAATGATAACAATGACAGTATAAGTGGGACAGCAAGTATGTGTTGAAGACTGGAAATAATTAAATGATAATATTTGGGAAAAGAGATAATAACCTGTCTGGAATGTGTTAGTTTCCTATTTCTGTGTAACAAATGGCCACAAATTTAGTAGTTCAAAATATCCATTATTATGTCATTCTGTGGGTTTTCTAGTTAGGGTGTCACAAAGCTGAAACCAAGGTGTCAACCCTTTGTCTGAGGGCTCCAGGGTGAAAATCCATCCCCAAGCTCATTCTTCTTGTTGGTAGAGTTCAATTCCTTGTGGTTGTAGGACTGAGGTTCCTATTTCTTGAAGGCTATTCTCAGGGACTCCTGAAAGACATCAAAGAATTCTGCCTGCCACACAGAGCCACAGAAATGACAAGCCTCAAGTTCAAGGGCAGTCCCTGTGGCATCAGAAAAGGTAGGGAGGTACGCCAGTAAACATACACATCTGGCTGCGAAGGGTGTCTGCAGATGACTATGTATTTGTCAAAGTGAATGTTTAATTTGTGAAAAGTGAAAGGGAAGGCTTCAGTTTCGAATCTTTAAGGGGAGCAGGACAGTTTCAAAACAGCTGCCAAAGGCCATGGGAGAGATTTTAACAGGAAAAGAAAAAAAGAAAGAAATGTTGCAGGATGGTGCTGTTACCAGCAGGAGGCAGATGTGCCTCAGAAAAGACCACTACAGGGCACAGCAGTCCAGGCCTGGATGTTTCCTGACTCAAGGGAAGAGGACGCAGCCTGGGTCTCAAAGGGCTGCCCAGAAACTAGCCTTCTCCAAAGGTAGCCCGGCTACCCCTAAGCTCAGGAAAATATCCTGAGGAGGAACTGGCTAACTTCTTATTTACTTTTTACTAAAGTAAGAATGAAGTAAAGAGGATCACATGTCTTTGAGCTACAAGATTTTAAACAGGAGGTGATAGCACTGCATTAATTTTTTCAGGGATTTTTAAAAGCCATGAAGCAACACGGTTTCATCACGTCCCATGGGACTGACTATAAGGCTGCGGTTGCCTGGCAATAGGGAAGGCTCTCCTGAGTGATTCATGGTAATGATGTTCAAACAATATAGAAGAGAGGGAAATGATTTCATCTGCCCTCCCATTTTATTACAGATAAGAGATGGTGAAGTATGAGACTGGCAAAATCAATGGCTGTCACCTCATCTGTCATACCGTTTCACAAGCTCAATAGCCCTGCTCTTCGCCCTTGACACCTTTCACCTTGGTGCAAGTGTCTTGCCCCTGTCACCCTCCTTAATGTCAGGGACCTACATTAATGACATGCCATTTTGCTTTCAGTTTAAGTCGATGTTCTGCTTTTGTTTACTGCATAATAATTTTAGAAAACATTAAAATTAAAAAAAAAATCCTGCGCTTGAGTTTTAGCAAAAAACAAAAAACAAAAAACAAGGATTTAAAGAATGAAAGTGTATGATGGCTTAAAACGCAATAATCTCCTTTTTTCCCTAGGTTCATATTTCTGCCAAGATACTCTTAAAATTGGGTTTAAGACAGTTCACATAATGTATTCTAGAAAAAGCTATTGTTTGAGAATTAATCAGTGAGGAATAACAAGACAAAGATTCTACATGCTTGTTTCCCTTAAGATATGTTCATGAATGTATTTACAATAAGAAAAATACATAAACCCATGAATGGTGACCTTCAAGCATTATAAAACAGGTAAAGTCACTATTCCTAAGACAAATCATATCTGGTTTTGCTGCTTTGCCTTAAATCCATTTTATTTTTGGATTTTGCTTAGGTTGGCTCAAGACTGCATATATAAAGCATAATGAAATGGATGTCTTTGAGATCTACCCAAAGTTTCCACAGTTGTTTAGGTGTGATCCCAAGAAAAAACGTTATATTAGAGAGAAACAAAGCTGATATTGACAAATGCAAATGAGGTACTCTCAATAAAATATTCACCATATGTTAGACATTCTGGTAAGTCCTCATTTAATTTTCTCAATTTGACAAGACAGTTATTATTAGCCCCATGTTCTAAAGGAGGAAAATGAGCCTCAAAAATGACAGACAACCTTAACATAGTGGGAGATTTGGAATTTGGAACCAAAGTCTGCCTCAATTTTTTTCCCCTAAAGAAAAGTCACATTGTGTCACTTTGTCCAAAAGCCTTCAGTGGATTCCCCTCTCTCTCAATAACATCCCAAACCATTATTATTTTCTACAAGGCAGGACCTAACTAGCTCTTATTTCCTCTTGACTATTTGCTTTCCCCTCATTCAGTTCCAGCCACTCTCAAGCTACCTCCGGATTTTCAGCTTTTGCATTCTCTTCTTGAATTCTCTTCCCACAAATATCAGCGTGGCTCATTTATTTACTTCTTTCATGTTTGTAATCTTACCAGACAGGCCTTTAATCATTCTTTCCTTACTTTGCTTTATATTTCCTCATAGTATTTATTTATGTATTTTGTACTTGTTTGTGGTTTGTATGTATGTGTCTCCTTTCTCTCCACATGAGAATAGGACTTTGTTTTGTACAGTGCTATGTCTCTTGTGCTTAGAACAAAGGCTGTTGTGTAGAAGTCATTACAATGTTGTTACATGAATTATTAATGTTTTATACATCAAAGAAGAATGCATTATGTGACTGGGCTCTGATAGTCTCAAGTTCAGCTCAGGAAGATTTCAGGGGAGTCTGCTGCCAATCTTCAGTTCAGTGAGGGCTTACAGAACAGATGTAATAATATTCAGGGACAGACGAAAGGGCTTGATTCACTGATTTTAAGATAATGACAAGAAGGGCAGAGGTAAGACTGATGTTAGGAAATGTGCTCAGTTTTGGATAGAACGGAGTGTTTCCAAGGAGAGATAACAGTGAGCAAATCTATCTGAGTTGAATAGAGAAGGAAGAGGGGAAAATGAGGAGGCCAAAAGTGTGGGGTCACTTGGGGCAGCCTATGATGGGTGGTCAAGAAGAGGAAGAAGAGTTTGCAGGATCTAAGGTGATATCAGCACCTGTAACAGGTAAAAGTGGATGGAGTGACATATTGGGAATGCGGGTAAGAAACTGCCCAGATAACACTGCTCACAGTTTCCTGGAAAGAGTGCAGTCTTAGGCTACATCTTTGGTAACAACTGTCTAATAGGCCATAGACTTGAAATGCCATGGGGCAGGGGGAGACAAAGGAAACTAGTGGTTTGTTCAGGCCCTACTTTTCTCAACCTATGCATGCATCGTCTTTAAATGCCAACAACCTGAAGAATATATTATTTCATGTCCTTTTGCAAGTTTTAAGAATAAGGAAATTAAGGTTCAAAGAACTGAGAAGCTTGCACAAAGTCACATTGTTCACAAGGTTCAAGTCTTGTGTCCAGATCCAGATCTGCCACTTTTCAGTGTCTACTCTCTGCACCCCCCTATTCAGTTGTTGTTGTTATTGTTGTTGTTGTTGTTTAGATCATTGGGATTTACCAACGTAACATATGCTGGAAGAAGAAAATTCATAAAATGTGCTTCCATGAAAAAGCCCAACTATTCTAAATATTCCAGTGGTGTTTGGATATCTCTTCATTCAAGTGTTTAGTGCACTTTGCTTTTGCCAAACTCGCACTTGAGTGTGCTCATGTCTTCTTCCTCCTTACAACACTGTCCACTGGAAGCTGACTGTGTTTCTTACACATCTCCATTTTCCTAACACTTGGCATATTTTTATGCACAAAAGATATTAAAATTATTTTCTGTGAAAATCAGTTAAAATTATACAAGCAAGACAATGCATGGTGGCATTGTGAACCGTGGCACTAAAATCGCTGCTGTCCAGAGGCCAGGCTTGGTCATAGGATTTAGACTACCTAAAAAAATTTTAATTGAAAGCATTTACCCTTTATTTACATGTAGAATAAATAGGTAATTTTGAGAGTATAGGTCAATTCATGGCAGTTTTTCTACCCTCAAGAAAAATTTTTCTATACTGCTTTTATGATCTCTTTACCAACTCTTTTTCTCTAGCCTATTCGCGTTTCTAATTCAACTCCTTTGCAATGGAAATCATTTGTAATTCACGTTTAAGGAGAAAATACATAGATTTTCAATCCATGTAATTCAAGTCAGAGTGTTTTATGATTATCTGCTTCTTGGTCAAGACGCTGCCTTCTCAGAAGCTTTGGTCAATAAATCATGTCTAAATTGCAAGCTAATCTCCATGATGATAAGGTTGTGACTTCTCAGAAGATGAATGGGTCTTTCAAATGGTAGCTCTGCAGTTGGAATTTACTGAGAATAAACTATAATTTAAAAAATTAATGCAAAAAAGGAGAATATCATGTTTGAGAAAAGTATGCATGGGTATTCTGATTTCAATGTACAACTCCCTACTTCTGACGGCAAAACCAGGTTTTTTCTATGGGAAGCATCCTATGCGGTTTTGGTAGGACTGTCTGCATCCTCCCACAGCAATGTCCATGTGACCCAGCCCTGTCTAGTGCGAATGCTGCACCTCACACCTCCCTGGCCACAGAGCCTGAGAAAACAGCATGTGATTCAAGCAGGGTAAATCAGTCTCCTCCTTGTTAAGTTTCTGCCAAAGTCCGTATCCTCCTACTACTGGGATTAACAGGCTGGTAGGATGTGAGTTTTACCTGTTAGAAGACATCAGAAAAGGTCAATTTAAAAAGAGAGAGAAAAAAGTTGACCTAGATTCCATTGGGCTTGAAGGCAGAAAACACATGTCAGGGATAGAGAGCCCAGGTAGAGACTAAGGTGAAATAAGGAACGAAGCAAGGGTGTAAAATTTAAAGGGTACTGCGCATGCAAGGTAAGCATCTGAGAGTTAGTGCTCCCTTCAATTCTGTACCTTGGGTACTTTGCTGCCCTAACAGAATCCCTGGCCCTGGACCTGAATGCAGGTCTTCACCTACCTGTGACTTTGTCGTGGAGCACCAGGACAATTCTGCCAGGTCACAGACTGAAAACTCAGCTGCTAGGGCTGTTTCTACCTTTGCCATTGACAAGTGATCTTTGATATTTTGCTTGTGGTTTGGCTGCCCACTCCTGGGAAAATAAGGACTAGGAAACAATGCTATTTCAGAGGGACTGCTGAAATCTCAGCATTCATTAAACACTTGTAAATGCTTAGCAAGCAAAAAATGTAATAAGCAATTAATAGATAAGTTCTAGTGATTTTCAAATGAGAGGTTCCCCCCAAACAGTAACTTTTGATAGAAAATGTGTGATTCTCACAAATATATATCCCACTTTAAATAATCTTGATTTATATGTTTCCCAAGCACTTGCTGAGACATTCAAATCCCACATGAAAAGATTTTTCTCTGATTTGTAGGCCTCTCAACTTCATTTCTTATAAAACACTGCCAGTTCTTGATTAGTAACTTTTGTATCAGCCCAGATAGTGACTGCAGAATGGAGAAATGTGCTCATAGCCACGCCGTGTCAATGCTAGAGAAATAATTAGTCTTAAAAATTCTAAAATAGTGACATTTGACTTTCTTTGAGTTTTAGGTCTAGTGTTGCAACAAAGCAGAATCACAGATATTAGAATTTAGTGTGATTAAAAATTAAGTATTCCAACTTGGGCTTGTCCATTATCACATAGAAAAAAATGACACAAATGTCCCCCAACTATATTAATTTAGAATCTGAAAATATCCCCACAGTTTCTCACACGGGAATCCACAGTTCACTTGTCCCTTTCTACAGCTTGCTCTCATTCAAAGTGCATCACAGACATTCAAAAACTTCTGATATTATAATATTTTTAGGTTATAAGCTAATATGAAGACTTAAAAAAGTAGCTTCTAATCTTTACTCAGCTTAACTTAATGTTAACATTTTACCTAAGTATATTTACCAAATGAATAAATTAATGTTGTGACAATAATAGTCATCAAACTACAGACTGTTCATATTTCACTAGCTTTCCCATTATGTCATTTTCTGTTCCAGGATCCAATCAGGGATACCATATTGCATCCAATCATTGTGTTTTCTTAGGGTCCTTTGATCTGTGAAAATTACTCAGTATTTCCTTGTTTTTCATGAATTGGACACTTTAGATGAGTAGTAGCCATGTATTTTGTAGACTATCCATCAATTTCAGTCTGTCTTATTTTTTTTCTTATTATTAGACTAGGATTGTAGATTTCTGAAAGGAACATCACACAGATAAGTGCCTTTCTCATTGCATCACATCAGGAGGCACTTGCTGTCAACACCACTCTTTACTATTATTGATAACCCGGTCACATGATAAGATGGTGTCGGGCAGGCAGCTTTTTGCATAGAGGACTTTTTCCCACATCCAGCCTGCACTTCAGAGGTAGAAAATTAAGCTTTATCTCCTGCATTAGTAGAGTCAAAGAATTCATGGAAATATGTTAGAAGCAGCACATGATTAAGATTTTCAGGAAGCCCTGGCTGGTGTAGTTCAGTGGATTGAGCACAGGCCTTTGAACCAAAGGATCACGGTTCGATTCCCAGTCAGAGCACATGCCTGGGTTGCAGGCCAGTTCCCAGCAGGGGACGCATGAGAGGCAACCACACATTGATGTTCCCTCTTTCCTTCCCTTCCTCTCTAAAGATAAATAAATAAAATTTGTTTTTAAAGTCAAATTTATTAAAAAAAGATTTTCATGGAGATATTTTAAAACTATGCAAATATCCTGTTTCTCCTTAAAGTTTCCCCCATGTTTTAACATTTATCAGTGAATCTTGCACACAGCAATTATTAGAATGTTCTTATACTAATTGTCTCTGTCATTTCTTCTACATCTTTTATTTGGAATTTTCTGCAAGAAAAAAACTGTCTCTTTTCCTCATTTATTGTTTCAAACACTTACTAATATCTGTATAAATTCCTGAATATTTATTTTATTCTTTGGATTACAATCTAAAATTGTCATTAATACAATGTGAAAATGTCTTTCTTACACTTGGCACTGAAACTCCAAAAACATAGTAATAGCTTCTGAAATGTATTTTGGCACATACAAGTTCTAGCTCTGAGAATCGTGACTAGTAGGTAAATGCCAGAGAAGAACCAGACAAAGCTGGAGATGCTAATTTGATCTATCTAATAAAGATGATAGAAAATAATATGGGTGGGGTGGAATGGCAAAAAGAGGAAGAAATTGGACATGACTTGAGTGTGGAAGATCATTTTAACATGAAGGCAAAAGTGAATTATGAAGAGAGAGAGAGGCTTTGTGATGGTTTTGGGCTTTTGAAGATCAGGTGGACTGAGAAAAGGAAGATCTTGAGAAATTGTGATAGAGTTTTACATTAATCTCCATTACTCTTCCTTGACATAGTCAAAAAGAATTTATTATTTTTACTTCTGATTATTATTCTTAGACTGAAACACAAGAGAAAACTGACCCATGTGGAACTTGGGGTTTGGATTACAAAAGATATATATCACCTTTAATGTATATATTCAGAGAAATATGAAAAAGAAATGTATAATAATTACTCCCTGACAGTGTTTAATAAGGAAATGTTAAAAGAGGCATGTGGTTTAACAGTGCTTTATTTTCCTACTGTTTTAATCTTCTGCAAAAAGTCAGACAAGACTGTAATGTTATCATTCATAAAATTGAATGTCCTTACCCCTGAAACGCACATGATAGTGGCTTTTTTGAACTACTCAGTGGACAGAATCTAACCACTTGGCAAAAGAAAGATGTTGAAATGACAAAAATCCACATTTTCCATCTGAAGTAGCTAATAATGAAGTTTATTTTCAGAAAGTCTCAGAAGGCAGAATATTTGTCTGTCTATGCAGATTTCACTTAGGTGCTAACAATGTCTCCTCAGCTATACACAGACCTGAAATAAAAGCCGCCTGCATTTCGGAGGAAAATCAGATTCAGCTTATCCTAGAAAGTAATAGATGAAAAGCATTTGTAGACCCAGAGAAATGATGAGTCTGAACCTTGTAACTGCAGTGGGAGCAAAAATTTTCACCCTCTAATAATAGCACCCATGACCTGAAACTAAAGCGAAAGTGTTGGGGTCAGGGGGTGGGAGTAGGAGAATGTCTTCTTAGGCAGCAGTGGGAAAAGAAGTAAGGGAATGAGTGGAGCTCTGTTGTCAGCAATGGCATGAGGACTGCAAATGGAATTCCTATAGCTGCCAGGTGACCTGGCTGAAGGGGCAGTTAGCATGCAAGAAATGTTTCTAAGTGGTGAGTATGTCAGGACGAGTCTCTAACACCTCCTAACAATGGATGAACTTACCATGTTTTCAGTTTCCTTTACTATATATTTGAAAAGGGGGTGAGAAAACGACTCATTTATTGACTCTGATTTAGCATGGGAGGCTTTTCCAACAATGAGTTCAGAATGAGAACGTAAGAACCACAACCCCTAAGAGTTCTAACGGCACACTAAACTATATGGTAGGAACACTTTTACTGGCTACCTGAGCTAAAGCGTATGTGACCATGTTTCTTCTTCTAGTTGAAAACAAACTACCTCTGATTTAGAGACTTAGTACAGGTACGTGGATATATATGCATCTGTATACATTTTACATGCTATTATTACATTTTTTCCATTACCGATAGATTCCTATCACAATACGTCTCATGCAGAAACCAAACCGACATAAAGTATTATTGAAATCTAAAAGAATATCATAGCAGAATTATTTTAAAAGCTACAGTTTCATTGAAAGGTAATTATGTACAATATAAGACTCCTAAAATCTCAGTATTTTTTGTGCTCTGAAAATTATACATATTCATATTTACTTTTCAGAACACTTTGTCAATCAAAACTGTTTTCATGCTAGAATATAACATCATACCAATTCAAACACCACCTCTGATTGACAAATGTGGGTATTTCCAGGGAGAGTTGACACATTGGCTCCTTGAAGGTTCCCTTCCCCTTTACAAAGCAGCCAGTCATCTCTCTCTGGCTGTTTTGAACCAATGTAACTTTTTCAGCTTAATCTTGCATCTGCATTTTGTTTCTTTCCTTCAATATCTGTCCGAGTGTCCATGAACAGATTAAATTTCCCATCTTAACAATTACTCTGCACCCTGATACACCTCTCTGTACCATAACTCCTGAACTTCCCGTAGGCATTGGGTGAGATTCCCATTCGCCTTTCTCAGCACACTAGTCCCTAATAGCTTCCCATCAGTTTCTTTGCCCATTTTATTCTAAGTAATTTTTGTGCTTTCAAATGCTATGGTTTGGACAGTTACTGCCCAAACAATAACTGTTTCTAAGGACTTTTCTTCCTAGGAATCAAAATGGAAGGAAATGGATGTCACCTTATATCAAAATACTTCTTTTCACTTCCTAAGATCAATAAACAGAATTTTCCGTTTCTTTACTGCAATTGCTACAGATGCTTTTACAACAACACATCATTACAACAAAGCTATTTCAATATCTCCTGAAGTCTACTACAAAGGAATTTTCCCTTTATCTTAGTGTTTGCACTACTTTATTGGAGAAAAAAGTATAAAACAAAAATGTAAAGAAATTGACATCAAATCTTTAATAAGTAGACTATTTAGATTCTTCTAAGAATTGAACGATCCATTCAAATTTAACAGCATATAAATATAATTCATATTTGTCCTCTTGTTCTTCTTCTGATCGACAGACATATCCAAAACACAATCCAACACAGATATCTTTTAATTTTCAACAAATGCTTGCTGACCTTCATAATCTAATATTTGCAATGCATAGTGCACATTCTATACCTGTAAATTTGCATTAAAACATAGGTATAACTCTCTCATGGTGCCATAACTACATTCCCATTATATGTATAGCTAAATCTTAACTACTTAATTGCCATCATTTTCTAATGTAAATGGCATGCATTTAAAACATTTGAATAACTATTTTAACTGAGAAGTAAAACATAATCAGTGAGTCCTGATTTAGATAGCAATTTCTATATATGGAATTTAGAATTAAACACTAAGAACCACAACATTTTAAAAATGTGTATTGCAGTGTACTTGTGCTTGACACAGTGGTGCATGCCAGTTTTAGGGGAGAGTTAGGCCAGGAACCTAGGTAAAAGCATGGAGGAAGTGGGGAGTAGAGAAAAAAACAACAGCTTAGGTGTTAGGGGCACCCAGCACTGATAGATCCTGGCTCTATTGTCATTTTTATTGAATTTATTGAGGTGACACTGGTTGAAAAAAGTATATGTTTCAGGTGCTCAGTTCTACACCACATCATCTACACACTGTAGATGACTAACTGGGTGTACACCACCTCCAGTCAAGTCTCCTTCCACCATTATTTATTCTCCCCATACCCTCTCCTCTACCTCCCCTAACCCCCTGCTCCCATTCCCCACAATCACCACATGCACTAAACCTGATGAGTTGAGGGGGGCTACATGGTGGCCTTCAAACTCAGAGACCTCAAGGAACCACAAAGGATGGCCTGCAATGAGAACGTCCTATCTAAAAGCGAGTCATTGTGGTAGTCAGGTCCTACCCCACTATTTTCTTTGACAAAGGTCTTTTCGCATCTACTGATAACATACCTTTGGAGTGTCAGGATAATTTCCTTCTTCCAGAACCCTCAGGCACAATCTCCCACCAGAGCAGGACACCCCAGAACCCCTCATTATTACTGTTATTGTGTTCATTGTTAACAGTTAACTACTCTGTATCCACCTTGTAAAAAAAGTATGTGTCTATTCCTTTGATTTTTTATACAGTCCCAGAGATGTCCCAGCTTTACTTTCTTAAAGCCTCCCTAGTCTATCACCGATGGATTTCATGTAACGCCCCCCTCTTTCCCTTTGATTCCAATGTATAAAATAAACTGCCATTGCTCTGGAGCTTATAGTATTTGCTTTATGTACCTCTTTCTATCCTTTGTGTTTTGATTTTTGTGTGTCTTTAAGTTTTAGGTGCAGGTTTTAAAAAACAGCACATCACTATATTTATGTTTTAATATAGCTTGATAATCTTTCTCTTTTAATTATTGACTATATTTCAATTATATCTGTTGTAATATTTTGGATTTATACCTGTCATTTTTCTGGACTTTTGTTTTTTTGATTACTCCTCTCTCCATTCTATCTGTTTCCTTCACTATTTTGGCAATTGCATTTCTTATTTTTAGTACTTCTGTTACCATAAGCAGTTAACAATTTATTGACAAAGAGAGCAAATGGAATTAGACATTGAGCTTAATAAACAGAGGAGCATAAGCCCGTTTACTTCACCAGGGAGCTAAGCTTCACACCCCAGGGGATCAGAGCATTGCTTCACCAAGGGAATTAACACTCCTCCCCTCCCCACTCTGGTACTGGATCGTTGAGGGGCACAGGGGAAGGTGCTTGAGCAAAGAGGCCTATCAGTCTGACTAGGGTGTGTGGACCCATCCAAAGCCCACAGGAGCTTGGAAAATTGATTGATTCTTTTGAAAAAGCACCTGGTCCATCCCAAGCCAAAACTAATAAAATCCCAGGGGAACAAAGAGCACCCCCCAACTCAGTAACACCCTCACCACATTCATTCACATGCTCTCTCTTGCCCAGGAGCATGTGACCACATGGGTCTAAGCAGCTCCCAGGGCCCACAGCAGATGGCATGGGCTCTGAAGGACTGAGCTTCAATATGAAGCAGAAACTCTGGATGCTGGCTTTTGTTTTGCCCTTGCTGAGGACATGGTTGGACTTTTTCCATGGCAGGACGGGGGGGTGGGGGGGGGATTGAAAGTTCAGGGGCAGACTTCTACACAAATAAACCATTTTGACACATCACATATAAATGACACATCATTTATATATATATATAAAATACATTGGACCTAATATATTATTCTTAATCCCAGAAACTAGGTTTTGATGTCATTACTTTAGTTTTTGCTTACTGTTTATCACTTATACCTCAGACTTTTATATAAAATTATTTTCCAGTTGTCAGAGGTATATCTTAGATTGTTTTTTCCATAACAGTCTGTTGGTAGCATACACTGGTAAAACTCCATGTTTTATTTCTCTTTGTATTTTATCTCTATTTTTGATTTCATACTTGCGGAATTATCTGTTTGGTGTCTTTTCTCTTGATATATTGATGACATTTTTCTACTGCCTCCTAGCTTCCATTTTTGCTGTCAGGAAATCTGTAGTATTTTATAAATGATCTACCTTTCCTGTGTAGATGCTTTTCAAGATCTTCCTGTCTTTGGTATTATGCAGTTTCTCTATAGTGTGTGTGTGTGTGTGTGTGTGTAGTTTATTCCATTTGAGATTATTTGGGCTTCCTGATTTGGGATTGGTGTTTTCTAGCAATTCTCAAAGTTGCCATATATCTCTTTAAATATTGCCACATCCTTTTTCTCTCTTATTTCCTTTCAGACCTCAAGATGGTTAAATGTTAGACATTTTCACACTATTCCCAATTTTGATTAACAACTCTTTTATAATTTAAATTTATTTTTTTGGTGCTGCATTTTGGGTATCAGTTTGATACTCTAGTTCATTAACTTTTCTGAGCTACATTTACTTTTTTTTTTAATTTGTCCAGTGAGTTTTAAATTTTAATTATTATTATTTTTATTCCTAGAATTTCAACTTATTTTTTCTAATTCTCTTGATCTTTTAAAATATCTCTTCCTACCTGCCCATAATTTTTAGTTTCTCTTTTACTTCTTTTAACATGTTATATCTAGTTATTTAATATCCTGCACCTGATTATTTCAACATCTTAACTTTGTGGGCCTGGTTGTGCTGTCTCTGCATTCAAGTGAACGCTTGTGTGTTCATGTTTGGTGTCATTTTAAACTCTGAGCTCATGTTTCTTGTAACTTTAACT
This sequence comes from Anoura caudifer, assembly GCA_004027475.1. NCBI lineage: Eukaryota > Metazoa > Chordata > Mammalia > Chiroptera > Phyllostomidae > Anoura > Anoura caudifer. The sequence continues at coordinate 75,701 of PVKU01003389.1, read as the reverse complement.
TGAAAGTTCTTGCAGGCCTTAGTTGAAGGTGATTCTACAAGAGATGATATATATTTGACTTAGGGAGCATTATCAACATAATATCACTTTAAATTTGATTCTCATTTTGAGGGTGTTTTAGATCAATAAGCTCCATGAGATCTGAGTTCTAGTTAAACATTCTCAGGGTGACTTATTCCCCCTATACTGAGTACCATATTCTAACCAAGGATGTTTATTCCCACATCATATTTATACTCAGGATAGAGTATTTGGGAAAAATAAAGAATTGTTGAGTGGTCTTTCCCATCATAAAGGGAAAGAGAAAACAAGAGTGAAAAAGAAGAAAGATAATACAGTAGATAAATACATGATTAGTGGATAAATGTTTAATTAAACAGGAAGAAGGGAAGGAGGAAAGAAGAAAAAAAGAGAATTGTAGGCAAACAGAATACTGAAAAAAAGTAGTAGAAAGGTCAGCAAATCTCCAGGCACAGCAGTAAGTGTTGAACTACATGGGGAAAAGGGAAAAAGTCGCTTATGTACAACACCTAGACTATATCAGGCACAATCTCCACACATCATCAGTGTTAGGTAATTAATCTTCTCGGTGGTACTGCCAGGTATTACTAACTTCATGGAGGCCTTCTACCTGATTCTTCTGTAAGTCTGACACTGCACCGTCCAATTTAAAGCAACTAGTTATGTGTGGATATTTAAATTGCAGTAATAGAAATTAAACAAAATTAAATATTTTGGTTTTTATTTGTATTATCCACACTGCATGTGTTCAGTAGCTACCCGCGTCTAGTGGCTAACTTTTCAGAGAGCACAGAGAGAGCTCTTCCATCATCACAGAAGTTGTTTGGGACAGCGTTCATCTGGGCGGCCCTTCAAAGAAATTCCTTTTTTTTTTTAGATTTTATTTATTTATTTTTAGAGAGAGGTGGAGGGAAGGAGAAAGAGAGGGAGAGAAACATCAATGTGTGGTTACATCCCGCATGGTTCCCACTGGGGACATGGCCTGCAGCCCAGGCATGTGCCCTGACTGGAAATCGAACTGACAACCCTTTGCTTTGCAGGCCTGCACTCAATCTACTGAGCGACACCAGCCAGGGTCAAAGAAATTCTTAATAAGTCATTTTCTGAGGGTCTGACAAAGCATTTTCTCTGGATGTTCCTTAATTCCCAAGCTTTCGTTTCTAACATGCATACAAAAATATTTAGTGTATCTTTCTAAAAGTAAACATAACCTGACAATATTTGAAAAGGCTCAAATAATTTAAATAGATTTAATTCTTTGTTAAATCCAGCAAATGTGAACTGTCATGTAAAAAGATAGATAAGCTTAAATCAGCAAGACCTGACAATAAAAAGCAAAGTTACACACCTACAATTGTTTCATATTTCTTAACTAGATTCTGGGAAATTTCTTTCAACTATGTAATATCTTTATAGAGCTTAAGAATAAGGTACCAGCCATTATTTGATTCTTTAATGATGAAGAATTTAACCAAAAATGTAATAGCTCTTATCCAAATTCTCACTATTTTAATTCTAAATAATTCTAAATTTTAAATTGTTATGATTAATTGTGAAATAGTATTTTTTCTTATTTTATTGGTACATATGCTGCCTTTTCTCTTTAGCATCATTTTATTGTATTACTGTATTTTATTAAACCACCTAACATGTAATTCCTAAAGGTCTGTTCTCATTGTGGTATCTTAAATTAAAATGAGTAAGCATGAAGAGTCAAATAAAACATGTCTCCCATCTCCTAAAATAGCCATATACACAGAGAGTTCTGGTGTAAATAAACAGCTATGTTAACATAATTCCAGGCTATATTCTCTGATAAAATATATCTGACTTCTTCTCACTACACTGAAGCAAGAAACAACAAAGTATCATCTGGCATTGAGGTGTTAAATAATTATTATGACGTTTTACTTTTTAAACTGATTATTCAAAGATAAAGTCTTCAGACTTCATAGAACATCAAGAACCATTGCAAGAGGAAATTGCAAACCTTTCAAAAGAAAACACCTTTGTAGATGTCCCAACAGGTGAGAGACTGGAGAAGATGTTGTCAACGTCTCTAAACTCCAAGGAACAAGGCCAACTTTCACATTAGCGGGTATACAGGTAATAACTCGTAAGTTCATGGTATCTCTGAAATCAGTTACTTTCCTCTTAAATCTGTGGACTGTTTCTTTAACGTGAACTAAAGTATTCATGGGGAAGAACAACCTGTGAATATCATGTCTGTAACTGTCACTCGCAGATTCTCTCTTACATTCTTTCCACTGGCAATTTTTAAAGAATTTGTAATACCACCACCATGTCTCTTGGGAATTGGAGAGAGAACAGAGATTACGCTTTGTTTTAAAAGAAAGCCAGTAAATAAATAAATAAATAAATAAATAAATAAATACCTATCCATTTTAGCTAATCTGTGAAACAGAGCTTATAAAGAATAAGCCCTAAATTTTCTGGTTTTTAGTCATAAACAGTCCACGACTTTTTTATCTTGTGGGAATGTTAAGTGGACTATGAGGAATCATCTAGAAACCAATGTAAGGACAAACTTTAATATCTTATGCACTATTACCTGAAAAAGTTGTCCCTTAACATCTACCCTCAACTTTCCTGAAACTCACCTAAGTAAACTCTGACTTTTCTTCTATTTAGCAGTTGCTATATTTAAATATTTTAAGTTGTGCCAGGAAAATAACTTATATTCTTACAGCAATGTCTTCTTACTTTATCTTTTGTGAAGGCATATCATAAAGTCAATGAATGAGGTATACTAAATAATCTTAAGTATATAGTACAGTGAAATTTTACATTGCTATATAGCCATGTATGCACCCAGATCAAAATATACAGTATTTTCAGTACCCTAAGTCGCTATTCTTCTTCTCAGTCAATTCTTCTTACTAGGACATAACTACTAGTTGGACTTCTATCACCTTCCATTAATTTGCCTGTACTTTATTTTCACACAAATATAACAACAAAGAGCACACTTTTTGTTTTTTGCTTCTTTCATTTAACATAAGGTTTCGAGATTCACCCATGCTATTGCATGGACAAGTTTATTACTTTTTAAAGTCACTTCATAACTTTCAGAATACAGTTTATCAGTTGCAGTGTGTTTTACATACATATTTTTAAGAGCATTTTTTTGTATTGGAGAAAAGGTATCTGAAATTGAAAAGTGAAAGTAATTTTGAACATATGTTAGATAATATTCAATTTTTGAAAGGAAACCATTAACCAGAATTTCACTGGATTTGCCTAGGGCCTGTACTACATAACTTTGCATGTGCAACTACCAGGATCTTATTTTCTTTGTAAAAGGAAGATAATTTTTTAAAATGCAGTTCTTTTATCTGGTGAGACTAAATTGAATCAGTGAGAGATATGTAGGTGCCTTGTTCCATTCATACTGAGTACAATGTCCTTTTCCTGACGCTCCTCATACTCACTGAGAAGTTCTCTGTCATGGAACAGAGATGACCCTGTGCGCCACATTCAAGTGAAGAAGGAAGCGTTCGTTTACGACCCAACTCACCCCACCAAGCCTCGTTTCAGGGTTTCCTCTGACTCTCTAAACATACCAGGTGGAATTTCTCAGAGGAGTGGTGGCCTTCTCAGCTACACATCATTGGGAAGTAATTTCTGAATACTTTAAAATAATATTTTATTAATGTAAAACATGTACCTGAAAAGTGGACCAATTCCCTCTCCTGAATTCAGAGGGGTTTTTGATCTTTGCATTGTAATTAAATCCACTGAGTATGAAAGAGCTTTTAGCTTCATAATCACACTGTCCTTCATGTAATACTCTGTATAGAGCTCAAACCCCCTTGAGGTTATTTTACTGTTATAATAATCAGTAATAGTAAAAGACGGTAGGCATTTTTACTTGAAGCTGAAGTCAGTCATTTTTCCTGACAATATAATGTTCTTTTGTGTCTTTCCATTCAATTCTGTGTGGGTTAAGGGAAAAAATGGAAATTCAGACCTTAATCCTACTGCAAAGTCAAGATGTGCTTTAGCAAAATATTCTATAGAGGTCCCTTTTTTCACATACACAAATAAAAAATATCATCTTAAAAGAACTGTTGGAAATCACTTGTAAACCAAGCATCAAATTTCTGATTTCTGCAGCTGAAACAATAGCTGATTCATAAAGCATGCTTCATAAAACATGCAACATGGCAGGCCTGCATTATTTATTTCCAGTACATCCTTCCTTTTCTAGACACATCAATGCTTAAAGTGTACTCCTGATTGAGAAGAAACAATCTTTCAGAGGCCGCTCTTGAGTCAAACTGGGCCCATACTGCAATGGTCTGTTGAAAGAATTGCATTAGACCCACAACAGCACCGCTCATAGACATCTTACCTTCACTCCTAATAAAACTGTAACCATGGGCCCCACAAACTTCTGACCACAGACATGGCTCACTTCAGAACCGACAATTGATCTGAAAAGCAAGCACATCCAGTGCCTCCATTTTTGTCACAATCAATTTTCTACAGCCCGTGCTCTCTAAGTGTGGTTCTCAGACCAGCAGCATCGCCTTGGAAACTTGATAGGAAGGCACATTCTCAGGTTTCGCTCCAGACCTACTCAATCTGAGACAAGCAGTCTGTTTTAATAAGCTCCCCAGGGGATCAGGGTGCACAACAAAGTTTGAAAGCCACTATTTAATGGAAATACTAAACTAAAAGAATATGAAAATATCTAGAAGAAAAATCAGTGATCAATAATTAAACATTCAATTAAATAAAGCGAAAGTCACCAAACTAAATGATATCATTAAAACATTCCTGCTTTGCCACTTCTTGTGAAGAAACAGGTTTGATCTCCCACAGATAACACCTACAACTTTAATGAAATTCCATGCAGTTAGATTTTTCTACTTGAAAAATAAACATGTGGGGACATCAGGTTCTAAAGATAATCGTTAAGCTCCAAATTTTCTTTACGTTGGTGAGGACACGTTTGAAATTATTGGTGCACACAGCACCGTTAAGAATTCAAATTTTACTGACCTCCACAGCACCACGTTCGTTGCTGTGCAGCGACAGACTAATGATGAACAGTGGGTGGATTTAACGGCTCACAATATTAACACAAGCCCAAGGCGAAGCTGTAGAAGCCTTTCTCTTACCTTCTGAAAATGCTCTATCTCCTCCAAGTCAGGGGTAGGAGACTACTTTTTAAGGATTCTTCTTTCACTACCCCTTAAATATTGTGACTCTCCAAAGATCTTCCTAATTGTAATTTCATCTTAATCACTTTCTCAAGAAAAGTTCCTCCCAAACTTTAAAGCACCTTTTCTTGGAGAGATGCTTGAGTTCTCCACTTATCCATGTACTCGCTTACTGGTGGGGGGACTCTTACTAAGGGCAGGATCATGGAATAAATGAATGGGCTCACTTTAGGACTTACATGTTAAAAACTCAGTGGTTAGGCACTAGGCACGTTTTCTCCAATCAACTTTATAAGCAATAGTTTTATGTGCTAACCGCCATCTGTTTGATATCCTCTATTTTTTTTCTCAGTTGTTCCACATTCTCGGTGAGTGGAAAGAGTAGGAGGGATGAAAGCATGATTAGCAACCCCACAAACTCCGAACAGGAAAACAAATTCAAACAGAACACTAAAAGAAAGTCTCACTCCCACCCACGAGCCCCAGTCCTCTTTTTTGTTCCATATAACATCTTGTGCCATATAACACCTTCAATTTCCCATTAACTGCAGCACCTCTCCTTTTATGGCAAATTACTCTCTTCCCACCCCAGCCATGTGGCTCATGTGGGGACTGCTAACCTCTCTGGCCACAGGGGAAGATATACGACCCACAATAGACCCACAATATGACGACCGACAGTCTTTCTCAAGATTGCTCTAGCAGGGAGGGACTTACCTTCTGGTGGCGAAGCTGTGAGGATATAAATAGTTGGTCACCATTTCCCCAAGTACAAGGAAAAAATGCAACTGGCATGCAGAGAGGAGGAGAGAGGAGAAGCACCCTGAAGGCTAGTTCCCGCTTCTCCCATCCCAATGTTTCTCTTCCCAATTTTACAGGCAAATAAATCTGCCCACCTTGGTCCAAACTGATTCTTCAACAAAAAATTCCTGACTAATCAATCATTGCTCAGCCAACTTAGTTCCAGTTAGATTAAGGAGATAAATGTTTGGGTTTTTTTAATATATAATATCTAGAAGAAAGGAAAAAGGTTTATTTCACAAATAGAATGAAACATTTTTTTCTAAGTTTAACAATGGAAGATGATACAAAAGAAATGCCAGATAAAATGGAAAAACATAAGTAGTAAGATCTTCAGCTTGTCAAAAATCCTAAACAACAGCAACAATAAAAACCTATTGGGCAAAACAAACACAGTACAATATCCGCTAAAACTGTCACAAAGATATTACTATGTAAAATGCTTATATAAGTTGATAAAGGATAGCAGTAATGTTCCCCATACTCAAATGGGTCAAATATATAAATAGACAATTCATAAAAAGGAAACACAAATGGCTAGTAAACATTTTGGAAGCAATTTGGTACTTTTTGCAAGCAGCTTTTAGAATCTTCACTCCATTTATCATAACCTCATTCCCAGGTTTCCAGGACTATATTTTAAGAATACAAGTATACTGACAATTCAAAACTGCCAAAAAAAAAAATCTTATGCCCAAAGATGTTTGTAGAAATGACAAACTAAAAGTACTGTATTAAAATACATTGTTGTATGAAATATCCATGTAATAAATCTTATTTAGCTAATGAAATAATGCTAATGTAGATGTTAAAGTTATGAACATGATTGTTTCAATGTAAAGAAGAAAAGTATAGTATTTTACACGTGCAATTATTTCAACTACATTAAAAATAGTTGTAGACCCTGGCTGGGAGCTCAGCTGGTTAGGGTGTCATCCCTGTACACCAAGGTTGTGGGTTTGATCCCTGATCAGGGCACATACAGGAAGCAACCAATGAATGCATAATTAACTGAAACAACAAATCAATGTTTCTCTCTCTCTTTTTCTCTAAAATCAATAAATTTAAAACATAGAAGAAATAGTGGAAGTAATTATACCCAAAATTTAATGGTACTTAACTATGGGTAGTGAAATCAGAGGTAATTTTATTTGCTTTCTTTATGCTTTTCTCATCTTCTCCAAGTATTTATTATTTTTATTATAAAATTGTGAGGTGCAAAGGCTTAATACTTTTCTAAAAGTCTTTTTAAAGCTTTTGCTTCTGAATACAGAGTGGACTCTGAAGTGATTAGTCCCCGACTTTCCGGGTAATCATAGCAGAAATCAAGCTCTTCCCTTGGATTCACTCTCTTCAGTACTGCGCACATTTCCTGCACTGCTAGCTTCCTGTTGTGATGTTTTGTGACACAGTATTTTGAGAGAGGGAAAAAAATTACTTGTATTCACATACTGAGTGACATTAATTTATTTCCAACCAGGCAATATAATTGCAACAAAAACCACAGCTAACCAAAACCTATAACAACTCCTACTCACATGAAATATAAAATGTCCATTTCACTAATCGCATGCTGCCTAGAATGTTCCTTCTCCATGGTAACTACCTGGCTTTTCTAGATAAGCATTTCTGATTCAAGCACACAATTGGCAGTCCTGCCCCAGCTTGATTGACCTGGTTCAGTGGAAGTTCTGCATCCTGAATTTGAAATGCTACAGCTGAAAGGAAAGTTTAAATTGAAGTATCAATTAAAATGTCTTTTCAAAATGTGTCTGGAAAATGAACATTGGCTAGCGAAAGTGTTTTTCAGAGTCAGAGACTGCAGTGATGTCACTTGAGTGAGGCCTGGGATCTGGAAATGGGAACATGATGGGAAGGGCACAAGGAAATACACTTTAAAGCCAGTTTTGCATTTCAGGAGAAACCGAGATACATCGCTTGGGTGGAGGTTGGATTAGACTGCCTCATCCATTTTCACAGAGCTGAGATTTCAAGCCCCAGCACCATCTCTACCACCTCATCCCAGCACATCAAACCCTCTTTCTACTCCTTTGACCTTCCTCCTTTCTTTCTTGCATCTTTGCAATTGGTTCCCAGCTTTCATTTCACCATCCCTCTCTGGCTTTATCTAATCCTACCCTGTAAATGATAATTAACACATGGTTTTAAATTTAAAAAATTTTAAATTCCCATTAATATATATCCTCTGGGAAACTTGTGAAAGAGGGTAGTCATTTGTATAAGACTAGCACAGCTGTGGGTTATGTATGCGGAGTGGCTTACTAAGAGTAAAGAGAAAAAACTTTTTACCAGTGTTGGTTTATCTTTACAAAGTAAGAGATTCAAGAAAAACCCAGCTGCCACCTTAATGTCTAATTCACTCTGCTGTGATATTTGCATTTTATAATGACATCTATAATATTTCACACTTTTTCTATTTATTTCAAAATAGCATTTTAGTCATAAATACTATTTCTGCCCATCTGTTTGGTAAGAGAAAATTTCCACAAGAACTGATGATGTTAAATTGCTGTTTGGTTCACTCCTATTATGAAGTCCTCTGTGATTTCAGAATAAGTCAGAGGAAAAGGTCACAATTTATATTGAAAGCCAGGACCACATAAAGAAAATAGTTAGTATCTGCTGAAGATATTATTATGTGCAAAAGAATGATTTTATTTTTCTCTCTTTACTTTTTATATAACAAATATGTGACCATATATGTATAACTTATAAACATCAAACACATACATATATGACATATAATGACAAGCTGTGATTAGCTTTTGGTCAAAATATATTTTAAAATAAAAATATAACTTAAAAATATTAAGGACTGATTTGTATTGTATAATGAATGAAGTGATAGAAACAACATTATAGATTTTTTAGTTTAGTTAGTAACTTCTACAAAGCCTCACTTTTTTTCTTTCTTTGGATTTTCTTCGGTAAGTTTTCTTAAAATGGTGCCATTTGAAAAGCTCTAAGTGAAAACTTCCTGATTGGGAGACACCTCCTGCTTGAATGCCTGGCCATCAAGATATAAATGGGGAAGACCTGTAAGCGGCCTGGAAACCAATTGATCTTTTTAGAGTCAACCTCTAGGATTGCCCACCTAAATATAGGCTCCATCCTCGAAGTAGAAAACTGAGGCTGCTCAGGTTGTAGAAAAAGAAGCAAAAAGAGGAGGATAATGGGGACAGTGCAGTGTGTAGGTCTAAGGATGCCTCCACCCAAGGCTGATTTAAGATCTTTAGCCTTGCTTAGCTCAGAACAATAATGGTGCTTTCCACAATCTGTGATTCAGTATTATTTTTTAAAGTTATTAATCATAATACATTTAAGAATATCCAACAATATCTGAACTTTCCCTGCTGTCTTTTTTTGCCTTTGGTGTTCTTTTACAAAGTAGCAAATATACGAGGTCTGTGCAGAAAAAGTCCAGCCACTGTTAATATAAAGAGAACGGTTTGCATGGCATTGATGTAACCTGGCAGCCAAGGAGAGTGGACTGGCATGCACATGTATGAACAATGACGACTTCACTGTAATAGTCAGTGGGGGCAGTAGATGCTGTTGAATGAGCATGTGTAATTTGTGGCTGTCACAAAATGACTGAGAAAGTATAGCAACAAATCTGCATCCAATTTTGCATTAACCTTGAACATTCCTCTGTGGAAGCTATTCAGATGATTCAGAAGATAGCAGCTATGGGCAACTGGTGATTGGCAACTTCATCACAACAACACACTGCTCATGCATCACATCTTGTGCAGAGTTTTTGGTGAAACATCAAATTACCCTGGTGACTCAGCCCCACTACAGCTCAGATTTGGTGCCCTGTGACTTCTGGCTTTTCCCAAAATTAAAATCACCTTTGAAAGGGAAGAGATTTCAGACCATCAGTAAGATTCAGGAAAATACTACAGGGCAGCTATTGGTGATTGGGAGAACAGTGTGTGGTCCCAAGGTTCCTAGTTTAAAGGTGACTGAGGTGCCATTGTCCTATGTACAATGTTTCTTGTATCTTGCATCTTCTTCAATAAATGTCTCTACTTTTCAGATTGCATAGCTGGCTACCTTCTGGACAGAACTTGCAAACTCCCATCCAAAAAGTCAGGTTCTAGGTAAACAAAATACGTGTCGGAATTCTGCTATACAACTTGGTGCTATGGTTACCAAAAAGAGGGCAGATTTCATGTTAAGTATTTTTACCACCTAAAACACCAAAAAAAAAAAGCTAAAGAGACACAAGGACACTTCTGGACATGATGTTCAAGATTATAGCAATGGCTACTTGAGTATATTAATACGTACAAACTCATCAAATTGTATGTAGTAATCATGTGCAGCTATTTCCATACCAACTATAAGTCAACAAATATGGAAAAAATAAACAGGTTTCACTGATTTTCTGAGGCCTGAGCATGAAAGTCTGTGGTAAATCCATCTCTGCCTCTGTGGCCCACAATTTCCTGGGTTTACAATGTCTAGGTAGTCTCTGAAATTCTTCAGCATATTACTCATATGACAATAATTTCCATAATTTTATAAAAAAAATTTCCTAGGGTAATATTAAAGTTGAATTTATCACCCTTAAAAAATTAATTCACTAATCAGAGTAAAATTTAAATTTAAAATAAAAAATAACTAAGTAAAAGTGTTACAGTTTTGTTATTTTTATAAATCTCAAATGTTAATGTTTTTAAGAAATGTCTTTGAATATTTTCTACTATTTAAGTAGGATATAAATATGACACACTGAAAATTATAAAGTAACTTCACCTATAATTAAGAAAACACTTGGACACCATCTTCTTCTACCCCTCTTCCAAAAACACCCATAAAACCATTGAATTTGCTTGATTAGACATTTAAGTAATAGTGACTTGGGCATTGCTGTTAATGCCAAGGTGTGGTAGTAAATATTTCAAGTTTTTGAGTTTTTGTGGTTATAGCTGGGTTAGCTCAAAAATGTTGCACTGTACAAAGAAAGGGCCATCTTACTGAAAACTCTGTCCATTTTTTTTTTTTTTTTGCCTGGGTTTCTTCTCCAGGACCCCATTGTTTTTCACCTGCTTAAGTCCCAAGTGGTTCTTTTGTTGACTTTTTCAAACTCTCAAGATGTGTTTTGCCTAATTGTATCAACTCTCTTCATTTCCCAGATTGCACTTTTATTTATACTTCAGAGAGGCCCAAGTTTGAGGATTTTCAATACCACTAAACATATTTTGAATATGGCCTAATTGCTGCTTTAAAAAAATTCCCAAATATTTTCAGTATTTAGAAAACTAAACTGGAGAGAAAAAAGGGGGAAACTAGCAGAATCAAATTTCTTATGCCTTGGTTGCAAGTGTATGTTGGGAGAAAAGAGTATAATTCAATTATAGATGAGAGGAAGCTCAGCATATAGGTCTGGGGATGCCTCCCGGAAAATTGTATTAGAAAAGAGCCAACAATCTGAGCACTGAGAAAGCTTTAGTATAGTGACAATGATTCATATTTATTGAGTGCTTACAATTTGCCAGGCTTTGTACTTTCCATGAACCATGTACTTTAATCTCTGCAATTTAGTAACTTAGAAATGGTTTTCATCCTCATTTCATAGATGGGGAAACTGAGGCTTTAGAGATATTAGCTATAGGTCCACAGGGTCTGACTAAAATCTTTTGAAATTATGTGAGCTTTGGAATTCAGAATTTTTATGATTTATTTTAGAAGGTAATATGAAAGCTGAACCATACTTTATGACATTATTGTAGTAAGTTACAATATTGTAATACTAACATTGCAACAGGGTATGGGGATCCAGCAGCAGCTCATAGACTCTTCACACTCAGCGGGATAAATAGAGATAATAAATAGCTCATGCCAGCTCAGGAGGGGTGCTATTGTAGTCAAATGAGCTATAAAAATCACTGGGATTTCGGAGCCTTGTGGAGTTAGAAATTGCAGACCTACCAGGTGTTGGGGTATATGACTGGTCATTGATGGAGCTGAGCCTTCAATAGTTAAGTTGATTTCTCAGCCCATGCATTTGTCACCCTGCCACTTTCAGTAGTTTCAAAAAAGGGAATCCAAGGACTAGCGTGGTTCAGTGGTTCAGCAGCACTCATCATAGAGGTAATTGGCTGGGGAGCTGGAATTCAAATCCGTATTTTTCTGACTCCAAAATATGGACTCTACTCTCAGACTCCTCAGTTGGTTGCTTTACACACTAGCTGATATCTTGCTTCAGTTCTGCTAGTCTATTTAACTGTCTTGGTTGGTCATCTGCAGTTAAGCTTTCTTTCTTTCTTTTTTTTTTTTTTTTAATTTTAATTTAATTGTTGTTCTTGTACAGTTTTCTGTCTTTTACTCCCATCCCAGCCCACCACCCTAGCCCTCCCCACTTCCCTCCCATTTCCACCCACCCTAGTTTTTGTCCATGTGTCTTTTATACTTGTTGCTCTAAACCCTTCCCCCTTTCCCCTGAAATTCTCTCCCCTCTCCTCTCTGGTGACTGTCAGCCTGTTCTCAGTTTCAGTGTCTTTGTTATATTATGCTTGTTTGTCTGTTCTGTTGATTAGGTTCCTGTTAAAGGTGAGATCATATGGTATTTGTCTTTCATCTCCTGGCTTATTTCGCTTAGCATGATGCTCTCCAGTTCCATCCATGCTGTTGCAAAGGGTAGGAGCTCCTTCTTTCTTTCTGCTGCATAGAATTCCATTGTGTAAATGTACCATAGTTTTTTGATCCATTCATTTACAGTTAAGCTTTCTTAGTCATGATGCTATTCTGCCCTCAGATTTTCTCAGGACAATGCACAGCATATATTACTGTTAATACAACCTGAATATTATTGTAGAATATTAAATACATATAACTTCTACAAAGCTTTCTGCAGTCAACTGTATTTTTAAGAAGAGATTAATTAACAAAAACTAAAATCTCATTACATCTGCTCATATTTAAATATAAAAATTATTTTTACCTACTTAATTTTGCTATATATAAGATCCTGATTACTTAATTAAACAGTTTTAGTAAAAAAAAATCTATTAAGTGACTAAATTAATTGCAAATACCAAACATCCTAGAAGCTAGTATCATATTAGAAAAAGAGTTCTAATGTGACTAGAAATTGCTTGCCATAACTACATATCATTTAGGGGAAAGAAACTTTGCAGCATGGTATAACAGAAATTAAGATGAACTAAAAGTCAGAAAACTTAGGATCTAATTCTGGTTCAAATGCTTAAATATTGTGTGACTTTAGGCAAATCACCTATTTTCTATTTTAGTTTACTTGTCTGTAAAAAAACTATCAACAAATACTACAGGATTGTGAAATGTTGAAATTGTATAAACAAGGCTAAAACGATTTTAAAATTCTATACTACCATAAAATGTTAGTATCTCTTTTTAGAATTTCATTATTTATAGTAACAAATAAATTTGTACAAATCTGAAATTTTGAAGATTCTTTTCTACTGGTTTTTGAAATTAGAGTAAGTATATCTATGTTAGAAAATGGTCAGCATCATTTTAAAAAGATAGAATAAAAGGGCCACAGTTGCTAACCAGATATATTCATGAATAAAGAAAATAACCTTTGATTTATTTCTCCAGAAAGTAAAGTAGTAATGGCAACATTGTTATGGTAAAGTTCAAGTTACCTTTCTTACATAAACACCTTTTAAAGTTTTGAATCAAAACAAGAATAATAAAAATTTTGGATATCTTGCTTTTATCACAACATGTTCTCATTTGTTTTATATTTTAACTAAGACTTTAAAAACTCCCAGAGATCCTAGTGACAATCAATGTACATATCTATAAATAAAATGGTTCTTGTTGATGAAGAAAGCAATAAAGTTAACAGAGCATCTATTATGGGGTTGCACAGTACCAGTATTATGGGGATCCACAGGATTGCACGATACCTTCACCATATACCTTGATGAGTGTTATTAGCCCTACTTTTCAGGGGCTCAGAGAGAGGCAATACTCAATGATGATGACAGCCCTCAGGCGGAAGTGCTGGGATTCCAACCCTCATTACCAAGACCCAACACCCAATTTCTTCCCAGTCTGCCCCAGTTAATCTTTTTCTTCTTTTTTGTTTCACATAGTAAGACTGTTTTCTTCAGAGATGTAAAAGATTTAAGGCCATCTAAGTTTTCCAAGGATTTTAGTAATTTTAATGTGTTTTCTCTTCAATACATAGATTATATAAGATACCAGAATATTCTAAGATACATTGCAGAAAAGTACATAGTTTTTCCCTTACAGAAAAATTGTGGGAGCTATCTGCTTAATAACTAATGAAGAAAAGTGGGGCTATGAATCAAATGAAAATAAAAATAACATACATCTTTTTCAATCATCTTAACTCCCTCCACTTCTCCTTTTTGTGGCTGGAAAGAAAAGTAAAGTCTATCTCTAAGTAATATGTTCAGGGACTTGCACATGTATTTACCAAGAACAAGTAGTAAACATCGTCTCAACGGGTTGCTAGAAATTACTTATTTCACAGCAACCATATTGCACTCAGAGTTGCCTCATTTCTACTAAATGAACAGTAAAATGGTACTTCGAAAAAGAATGTCTGGAGCTGGAGCAATAAACCTAAGGAGACGTCAGTGGGACCAGATGTTTGTAATTACATCTAAACTGCTGGGAAGGCACTGAAAAATTGGCTGAGAAAAGGGAATAAAACCTGAGGCTGATCAATAAGCAGAAGATTACTTCTCATATAGTTTTACGTGCCTCTTGGAAGAGCATTACCATGAATTACATTGATCTTCAAAATATATATAGGCCACGTCAGAGAGTGAAATAATACCTTAGTGTGATCTTTTTAAAAAATAACATAGTTCAATGAAAGCTCTTTACCTTCATACATTTTCTCCTTCTGGACCACATACTGTAACAAAAGATCCTTAATGATATTATTAATAATAATTTGTATTAGTTAATACTATTTCATAATTCATTATTTAAATACAATTTTTACATGTAAATATTTGCTGGATACTTAATATGCATCAGGCAGTTCTCAAAAAGGTATAAACTCATTATATTCTGAAAACAACCCTTTGAGATAACTGGTATCATTACCTCCATTTGCAGAAGAGAACACTGAATTGCAGGAAAGATAAAAGACCTGCCTGAAATTACACAGCAAGAAAGTAGCAGAGTTGGGATCTGAAAGCAGAGGTCTGGTTTCCAAGCCCATGATCAGTGATGATGCTGCATGACCTCTATGACAGGTAACTCAGCAGCTCCTGTGTGTCAAGCACCTTGTCATATACTATCCATGTCATCTCACTCACCCTTCCCAGCCAAGCTCCCAGGAAACTGAGGTTCAATGGCCCTGGCTAACCTGGTCAAGACCCATAGCTACTAAGTCTTTCTGATCTGGTCTTTCTGATCCCAAACCTATTCACTCTCTGTTATATGCTTTGGCTTTGTCCATCACTTTCTCAGCGATTTTACATGAATTGCATGGCTTCAAATGCCAAAATATTTTGGAAATAGTCAGGAGATGAAAAGCAATACTTGGCATGTCTTCAATATTTCTAACTCATTGAAAATTACAATAAAACAATGTCTCCCCAATCTCCTAGCCCTCCCTTCTTTACCCTTCTACCTGGTTGTCCTCCAAACCACACCGTTTGCAAGTATCACATGTTTCAGAAAGCTCATCGTGTTTCCTTGGTGCAATTTTTTCCCACATTATATCTCTTTACTCTCTAATAGAAAGTAGTTTTCACAATTGTAAACGACACTTGATGATCTGTTGTATTCAACAATGCTTAATAGGACAGCATCCAAACAGTGCATACATTCAGTTGAATTAAAATAAAATTTATACATTGATCAGGATTTGGTGGCATTCCTGTGAAGGGCTTACATACTGTTTGGAAAGCACTTGCAAAGGTACCTACAATGAAATGACTACTGAGCAGTTTCAGTTCGTTCTAGGTTGCTTCATTTATTAATATTTCAATAGTTTCTCTTTATTTATCACTATGTTGTAATCAGCTTCCTTTTAAAGTGAAAGATAATAAAAGATTATCTTGTTGATACTGGGGGGCTTTGCATAATATCTTTTTGTCCATGTTTCATGAATCTCGACAGATAATAAGCAATGCATGTCATAATATTTGCATTTTAAATCAATAAGAATTAATATTTAATTTTGGTTAGAAAATTCTTTTCTGATGCCTCTTAATAATACTGGAATATTTCAAATCAAGTATATCACTGCCATAGTGCTCTGGCCTTCTTTGTTCCCAACTCCGCCCTAATCCTCTCCCTCTTCACAAACCCTTCCACGTCACCCTCTTGAGCTGCCACTCAAAACCTGCAAAGCCCCGCCTGTCCTCTCCATGTCTTCACTGAATTCTGGTTTGCCTCTGAAGGTGCCAATTTTTAATGCTGGCTATTTTCTCAACCATCCCATGAACTGCATGTTCAACAAGAGAGTTTGGCATTCTTCCTGTTCCCCATGAGAGCTCCCATCTGGTTACTTCTCTTTTTGAAGCACATGTCATCATGTCTACTACCTCCTCATAGTTAACACCTGCCAGACATCCTGCTCACTTCTCTGTCACTGAAGACTCTGGCATCAGGCTCTCTAGGGTCTTTTCTGGCCCAGATCCTGCTATTTATCTGTGTAATGGTAATATTTATCCCAATGACTCACCATCACCATAGCCTCCTTATCCCCAATGTTCTTCTCTCTCTTGCCAGCCAGCCATACCAGAGTCACCATGTGGATGTGCCATCATCTCTAATGAATGCACCAAATCCACATTGATTATTCAACAACACCCACTACAACTATTTTTAAAACACACTTGGGTATCCTAGTCCTCTATCCCCTCTACTGTCTTCACTTCTCTTCCTATCACAATGATAACCTATAGTTTTTATTTTAATAGCATACTGTCTCATGGCTCTTTGTTTCTCATTGCACGGAAATGGTAGAACCACTGGCCTGGATGAAACCACTGGACATCTGTGATATCCCCAGAGCAGCAAAGCACTGCATGAGAGAATTTCACAACAGGTCAGGTTGATTCCATCATAAATTAGTGATTACCAAACTCAGAAATGCCCTAAAATACCTTGTGTTAACCTGATTGGAGAGAACGTCTCTCTGGAAACGTTCTCTCCAATTCACCACAACCATTACAAAATGAAAGTCCCATCAAACTTCTAATAACACCCTACCTGTCCCAATCCCTCATCTTCAGCAATGATTTCACCTGATCTCTTTCCTGGGGTATCGAAATGGCCTCCTAAGCATTCTCCCCGTGATTATTGTTATCCCACTGTATTTTCTACACTGCAGGATTGTTTTTTGGTTTGTTTTTAAAAAGCAATTCTTTATTGCACTTGGAATAAAAAGAAAGTTCCTCAGCCTAGCCTATGCTGTTCAGCCTGGTCCTGCCCTACCTCTCCAGCTTCAACTTGTACTGCACTAGCCAGCTCTTGCTGGTCCTATCTTACCAGTCTGCAACATCTCATGCACGCTAGAATCTTTGTTACCAGGGCTCTTTGCACGTGGTTTCCTGATTCTGCGACACACTTCCCTCCCTTCTTTGTTGCAATTAAGTCTTACCCTTCTGATCTCAACATAAGCTGCTCCTCCAAGATAGCCCTGTTTTCTAATTATATATATTTTTATCACAATCACTACTCCTAATATCCATCACTATTTTACTTTCATAATTTGCATGTGTTTGGTTATTGAATTAATGGATATTTCTCCAAATAGACTATAAGATCAAAAATCATGTATGGCCAATGCCTAGTACAGGGCTGGCAACAGTAGGCATTTAATAAATACTTGTAGAGTCACAGAAAATATTTCAATTGTAAGGCTAGTAAATCTGTGGTAAATTAAGACATGGACACTGAGGTAAATTTCAAAATACTATGGAACAAAAATTTATAAGCTCAAAGAATATAAAGTAAAAATTAGTCATGAAAATTTCGTTATAAGGATTAGAAAGTGACTGCCTTAGTTCCTTTTTAGGTTCTCTCTAATTTATCATTTCTTTCTCAATTTCATTGAGGAATGACTAACTCTGCAAATCAAAGGAAAGCTGTGCATTATAGAACCAAAGACCATGAAGGTGGAAAATTGCAGCTTCAAACTCTAAATCTTTTACTTACTGCCAAGCCCCTAGAGAAAGAATTTCTCTTTTCACTGGCTCAGAAAAGAGAACTACTCGGTTACAGCCCCACCTTGGGAAAGCAAGGTCTGGGGCTCCGGTGTCAGGAAACAGGAACTCCTTCGGCAAAAGGAAGCCCAGAGCAAGTTTCCTCCCACAATGTCATGTCCGCAGGCTGCTACTGGCAGCAGACATGGAAGGAAATGGGGAAAATGATAAAACCTACCACAATGAATTATTTTGGATTTTCACATTTGAAATTTTATGCTCTGATCCCCCTTCCTGATGGAAAGCTTTACAACATTTTATGAAGTGATTTCTCAAATTCATACCATTATAAAATTGAGTACCCCAAAGTTGTACATAAGCATAGGCTTCATTAAACTGCAGAATATTCAAGTAGTAGGTATTGATTTAATAAATATTTACTGGGATTCTAAATGTGCTGTATTTGGCACTAGGTTACAATTTAGCAAAACCCACATATACCCTGCTTCATCGAGTTCATAAGAGAAGCAGAAAAAATACAAGTAAATAAATAGACTAAACAATCAGAAAACATAACAAATGCTATGAGGAAACAATAGGTGTTGTACAGAATCACAGGAAGGCCCTACTTTCAAAGGGTAGAAAAGCTGCTATGCCAGCATAATATCTGTGCTTTGTTCCACACGCCCATGGGTAAGTTAGGGGGTGGCCGGGAAGTATGCGGGGTTGTTCCCAGCAGAGATAACAACACAGTGAAAGGAGGCACAACAGAGAAATAATATTTATCAAGGACTACATTGAGGAATGTTTTCACAATTCCCACAAAGAAAAACTGGGGAAATTTATGTGAACTTATGTTCCATGTTCTTTTTGCATATAGAAGAAATGAACAATTTCATTTTCTAGAATGAGAAAGGGAATCGGTAATGAAAACATCTACTTTTTTTTTTTTTTTGGCTGCCATAACCAAGTGACGCTGAAAGTATCCATATTATACTCGTTCTCATTCCAGCTCTGAGAGGCAGATGATAATGAATGTCTCCTTTTACTGCAGGCTGAAAATAAAATGAGTAGTGGCCCAGAACGCTTTACATGTGAGCCTCCTCTGAGCATGCTGATGCTCCATGCAACCTGACTTGTCTTTCAACAACCAGATTTCTGACCAATGTACTGACATTTTCTTCACTGGATTAGGAGAGTCTTGGGGACAGAGACCTAGCCATCTCAGTGATCAAGAACTAGTTGAAGGTTATAACACATGACACTTTTTGTAGGGGATTATTCCAAGCAACCAATGACATTACAAAAATAAGAACTGAGATCAAATGATGTCTTTGTAATAGCTGGATTAAATTTCTACTTTAATGGACATGATGTATATATTTGTTTAATAGATAAATTGGTTAAAATAATGATTAGTGAATTATTTCTGATGCTGAATTAAATGTTCCTTTTTTAGACGTTAAGTTCCTTTAAGGCAAGAGTGTTCCTCATAAAAGCAAAGAGTGACCCTCAGCCCAGTGCTTGTCACATGGTTAGCATTTAATAAGACATAGTTGACAGAAAAAAACTCTATTAATTACAGCCAATGAAGTTTATCCTGGATATACTCCAGAGATGCTTTGTAAGTTACAGATACTTCTGATAAGTCTTTGTACACTACGCATAAACTGAATTTTATTTTGCAAAACTGAACCTTATTTTGCAAAATTGAACCTGATTTGCAAAATTAAAATTGTCCATGAAATTAGACATACTGCCAGTGTATCTTGTCTGGAGACTTTAAACCAATATAGATAAAGAAGCACAAACCTACACTGAAATCAGGGACTGGTGTCAGTGTGTGTAGAATACGAGCCAGGGATGCCGATTCAGTGGCCCTGAGATGAAGCACAGCAATGGGTACCCTACTCCCAGCAAACACACACTCGCACACACACAAGCAAACCCCTGTAAACCCCTACACAGATCTCTCAGGTAATGCTGATGTCCATCTGACTGAAAACATTTTGCTTCTGGTCTACTTTTTAAATGTTCCTTTTTTAAAAATATGTGCTCTTAATTCTATGAAAGCATCTTGACAGATACTGGAAGAGTGAAACAAAAGATGGGAAATAACTGAGTCTTGATATTCATCTGGGTTTCATACTTTTATATTTCATAGGATTCTAACTTTCCTCATTTAAAAAATAAAACTTAATGCTTTGGTCATTGTGAATTTACGTTCTGTGGTGATTTTTCTTACATAAACATAACTTCTAAATAAGGAAGCTGAATGCAGGCATGTTTCAGGGGATTCAAATGAATATTTCAAAAATAGTGAATTAAAAATACATTCTTTGATGTACTTGTAGTTTTAGTTATAAAAGGAATTAAATTTTTTGTAAAGAAGTAAAATTGATATCCAAAGAGGCATGAGGGGTATTTGCATTCAAAACAGAAAAATATGCATTCAGTGTTATGCATACAAACATGCAAGGCTTCAAAAACCACTTATGAGGAAAAAAATTGTTGGTAAACCAACTCACTGCAGAAAATAAAACGGCATTTTAGTTTCCCCCTCAACTCCACACACTGGCTATTCTGGCCGTGTGAATGGGCGTTATGTATTAGGAGAAAATGGATCAAAACGCAAGTGCTGTGTGTTCTAGATTGTTTGGGGAAGACAAATTCATCAGATTAATTATAACCTTCACATCTTGAATCTTCCCATGTTCAAAGCAGAAGACAATCTTTGCAGGCCCTCGACAAGGGCGTAGAGCTCCTTGTACACATGATTGGAGGAGAGAAGGCCAGGCCTCTCACTCTGGTCATTCTCTTCCAGTGAACACACAGGTGCAGGAGGGATGCACACGGAGCAGAGAGTTGGGGAGGGGGTGCCAGCCACGCTGAGCAGCTGAATAAGCCCTCAAGTCAGGAGGTTGCTGGACACCCCAGCCAGAATCCGTTTATACCAAAATTGCAAGAGGAAAGAGTACCCAAAAGGAAAGATACATTTTTATTAGCATGATTTCTAACCATTAGCTGCATACTTCCTCACTCAGTGCCTATTTGCTCTAGATTTTCTAAGAACTTATTTTACTTGGAGAAGCTCAGTTTGTTAAACTCCACTGTGAAAATTGTCATAATAGAGTCATTATGTCAAAGGAACAAAATGGAGTTGGAAGGCTGTGAAAAAGTTTGCCTCTTACTCATCCCACCTATGAACTTTTGAACCAGCAATGAAACCACATCAGGAACTTTAATTCCTCCTTACCATGGCAACCAGACCATTTGCCCTCCTTACCTCAAAAGGAGTCGATCCGTTTCGACAGCCAGCATCCTGCATTTGTACTGAGGACCTAAGTGAGGTTTGATCTCTTGGACTTTCACCCTTGCCTTACTTAGCACATTCTGAAATTTGCCTACCTCAGATTCTTACCACCTGGCCTGATCAATCTTTTCTGAACTAGTCATCACACCATATGAGACAGTCAGTAAGAAAAGTTCCTTTTGTTAGAACTTGGGGTAAAAACTCGGGTTTTCCTTGTTCTTCCTGGAGCACAATTTGAGTTGCTACCTGAATCTGTGCCTCCTGGATTGCAATCCTTTGCTCAAATAAAATGTTTTTTATTCATTCCAGCTTAAACTTTTTTTTCTTTTTGGTTGACAACCCATACCTTGAAAATTAGTGATAAGAATTTTCCTGTGCTTACTCTTCATTATAGAGGCAGAGAAAGGCAAGAGGACTTGTTTTATTAAATATAAAAACCAAAAATCCTGGCTTCTTGAATATCATCTCATAAAACCTACTACAGACATTTGTATCACTAGCGTATTTGTGACTCTCCTTCCTGACTTACACATTTTCATACACGCCAATTTAGGCCACACATCAAGAAACTTCAATGTTCAGAAGTTTCCAAATCTCCTTACTGCTCTTTCCACACTACACAGTGGCCCTGCCCTGGGTTTCCGGGGAGAGCGCACAGGCCCGGAGGAAAGGGAAGAGGGAAAGGAGGCCACCCCTCTCCCTGGACTGGATGGTGACCGTATGTGCACCAACAAGGAGAACACAGACCTCCGTTTGTAAGCAGTGTTCCTGCCAGCGATACTTTTGGCAATGCGCATGTACATCATGTATTTAAATTTGTCTTGCAGTTCTGTACTGAATTGAGTGTGAACAGCTATGTTCGTGGATAAATTAATTAGACAAACAGTTGGATCTGAGGCCCCCCCCCCCCCACACAGGAAATACCTTCTCACCTTGTCCAGCCCACAGGTTAAGAACTTAGCCTCACCTGACTTCCTAATTTTCTGAAAATAATTTTTCAAATAGCAGATAGGTTTTATCTCAGTAGTCCATTTTTGGGTTTAGTTTCTGAAACACATTGTTTATAGCCTGGAGCAATGTTGAAATGCCAGGATTTTGTGGGTATGTTTGAATTGTGAACACTTTAGAGCCTTCAAAAGTTTAATTCAAAATGTTTGAGCATTCCACAAATAGGATTCATTTTTATATTTAATTTCATTTTTAAATTTTTTATTGTTCTTCAATTATAGTTGTCCCCACTTTCCCCCATTACTCTCCCCTGCCCTACCATCCCCCACCTTCCACATTTAATCCCCCCACCCCCCCAACCCATCCATTGTCTTTGCCCATGGGTCCTTTATTCATGTTCCTTGACTTTACCCTTACCCCTTTTTCCATTATCTCCCTCTCCCCTCCTTTCTGATCACTGTCAGTTTATTCTTTATTTCCTTGTCTCTGGTTCTATTTTGCTCACCTGTTTGTTTTGTTGATTAGGTTCCACTTATATTTAATTTCAGTTTCTTATTTGTTTTACTATTTGGAAATAAATGCAGCCCAGATCTAACAATGCCTAATGAGTTCAAAAGTTTTTCTTTTTTCCTACTTTTCTTTAAATGTATGTATATATTTGTTGGTACAATCACAGTATATTGATGAGTCATGTAAAGGAGGAAATTATACCCGAAAAAAGTACGGAGGGGAGAGGAAAGGAACACTGGGGCTGTCAGAGAAGTAGCCCTGGAGCTAAAGTTTGCAGGATGCTGAGAACTCTGGACTGGCTCACTCAACCTCTTTCCTCCCTTTCTCCCTCCCTCCTTTCTTTCCTCCCTTCCTCCCTCCCTTCCTTCCTTCCTTCCTTCCTTCCTCCCTCCCTCCCTCCCTCCCTTCCATCCTCTCTTCCTTCCTTCCTTCCAGATTCAAAAAGCTAAAAACTGCTTTTTCCAGATTCCCTTGCAACTAGGGTTCTCAGTGCATGGGGTCCATCAATTACATGCTGTGCTGAGATTTAGAAAGGTTGAAATGAGGTCTTCTTTTTAGTGCTTGCGTGGTAGTTGCTGCTTTCAGTCAAGGCTGTGAACCTGTTGAGGTCCCCTAGCAGAAGCAGTGAAATACCTGTTATTAGTGTTATAGATTTTGAGAGGCAGTTGTGATAGCATGGGTGGGGGTTCTTGCTCCTGTGTGGTCTAGGACAAAAGTAATCTCAGACTTAGCACTCTCTCCAGTGGGCCAATGAGTGTAGTTCTGGGATTATTTCCAAGAAGCTCAGCTGAAAAATTCCTCAGCCCTCCAATGACTTAATTCCCCCCTTAACTAACTTCCTAGAATAGTTTCTATTTCCTGGACTAAACCCTAGCTGATTAAAAAAAAAAAAAAAAGTGAGGGCCAGATGCCTCTCAACTGAATTTTCCATTGTGAGAACCAAGGGAATTTTCCAGGCACAACACTCAAAAGTTGCCAGGTTAGTACCAAGCCTAAAGTCCAAAATCAGTCTATTTACTAAATCCAAATCCAAACAGAAGTCAAAGAAAATAAAAAGTCAAACTGTCAAAGTAAAGATTTCAGAGAAAATGGAAGCAGAAAAGTTAATCCATAAAGAAAATGGAAGATAACAGAAAATGGTCCAGAGGCATTTGTCAGCTAGTATGGGGAATTTCTGTGTGTGTTTTTTTTCTTCAGTGTATGTGGCCAGAGCATGAACCATAGGAATTCATGATAGTAAATACAGAGCTTGAGTGTGAAGTTTCTCATTCATATATTACACTAACAAGCTCAGATTGTATGCTATCTATGCTATAGGCAGTGCTGATCCATTGCTGGTTTTAGAGCCCTGGGTGGGTTCTAATGTATGTTTTGAAAACCTAAGTTTCAAGCAAAGTTCAAAAGTTCTAGTAAGACCTGGAAGCAGAAAGACAAATTGGGAAAATATTGAAATATTACAGGGCAGATATGACAGAGGCATGAACGGAACTGAGGACAAACTGAAAAGATGGATCTGTGGCAGCTTTGACAATGCGTAGGGATGGGAGGTACACATCAGGAAGGGATGCACTTTCGAGTCTGGGCAAATGCATAAATTGTGATGCCTTTCATACAGATATAGAATTCACAGGAATAAAGAACAAATTAGGACTTAACAAGGTGGACATTCAAACTGACGTGATCCCAAGACTACCAGTCTTCTCTTTGTTGAATTGTGTGACCCTGAATAAATTTCTTAATCTTCAAGCCTCTCTTATTTATATAATGGAGGTAATGATCTCTGTCCTCCATGATACACATAATTAATATGAGAATAAAACAAGCTATTGTGACAGTAACATGAAAAATTGTTTTTCTGATTATTGTAGCTCATTTGGGAAAACCAGAAAGATCTAGTAAAAACTCCTCAGACTGATTTATGCCATACTTTTTGTATTATAGGCAACTTACGGTTATAGTTGGTGAATGAGTATAGTTCCACATGTAAATACTGGTTGATATTTACTTCTACATTATTGAATAAGTGAAATACTGAAGATGTATGTGAGAATTTACTCCTTCACCCATAATGTGGGCACCTTCTTTGCAGAATCAGTTAACAGTTATCAAATGCTAGAAGAATATTTCCTCAAGTTTTTCTGCTATTCACAATATAATGACTATAGATACAACATGCTTTTAATTAACCTGAGAGCATCAATTGTATCTGTTCATTATATGGAAATTACAACAAAGAGTATTGCATATTTTAAGTGTAATTGTTATATTATTAATTGTGAATAATGTACTACATATCATTTATATCAGTAAATTTATAAAAACTCAAAACAAAACAAAACAAAATCTCCAAACTGGAAAAATTACTTTTAATTTCCTTCATCTACCTCAGTTTAAGTTTGATCAGAAATATTATTTACTGTTTTTACCTCAGACTGAGTGATCTGGGCTACTTTCATGTGAAAATGAGTAACATGGTATGGAACATATTATTTTATTTAGAAAGACAACCTAATAAACTGGACATAATTCAGAGGATTCAATGGAAATGGGGACAATTATTGTGGAATAATATATTTCAGTTTATTGTGCACATCCTTGCATAACACTAATCAAAGCTTTTCTAAGGCAATTAGAAGTACAACACAGTGAACTGCAATTTCATCGTCAATTCTGATTGTTCCACAATAGGAACAATTAGGATCCTGATTTCATTTTTAAGCCCTTCTGACAAGCAAAAACAATGAACATATGCCATGCTATGTGTTGTCTTGTTACATTAAAAAAAAAAAACATTGCCACATGAATTTGGTACTTCACTTTGTTTTGGAAGAGAGAGACAATATGTTCTTTACAAGGAACAAAACAAAACAAAAAAGTGTGCTTGTAAATCAGCACCTGAGTTAATTTCATGTTTGACACAGAAATAAAGGCCTGTGAAAAACAGCCTTGTTTTACCCACAGCAACGTTGTAACTTTAGTAGGAAGTGGCAGGAATTGGTCCCCCGATAAAGCTTTGCCAAATAACCATATTAATTGAGACATTATAAGACTGATTTATGTCCTTCCGAATAATTTTTGTGATATATATAACTAACATAGGACATACATAATTTATTGTCCTATGTTTATTGTTCAACTTCTTTAAAGTGTTATGAAAAAGTCAAACTTTTTCACATACTGGATCTTAAGTCAATCTCTTCATGGTCTTACCTTGTACACTCAGATCCATGCAGCCTTCTGCATAGGTAGACCTATGTTATTATTGTTAATGCACATAAATATTTATAGTAATTTTCTTTATAGAAGATAAAGTCAATTATAATAGTTAGAATAACATTTTTATTGTAATTTATAATAAACGTGTAGATATTGGTAAGACCACAGCCAGGGTTCTTAAAATCCCAGAGTCAAAAATCTTGCTGGACAGGCAGGCAGATGCATAGTGCAGCTCATCTATGGATTTTGGTTCTATATCTCAAACTCATCAATTTTGTGTATAATTTACAAAAGCTTGTATAATTTAGTTTATACAAAGATTTAATCTAACATATTTTCAAAGTATTTTTCTGCTCAGTGACAAGGGAAAATTTACTTGAAATGTCTTCATCTAAGCTTCCTCATCAGTGAAATGGGAAAAATAATGTGATAAAGTGTCTCTTGGAAGAAAAGTATGAACTCGGCTTAGCTTGGCACAGTTCCCCTTGGAAGAGGCTGGTGATAGGGAACATATGATGGTTTTAGGCAACACTGGGTGAAAACTTCTTTATTTTCTAGTGTCAGGAATTATCATGAAGTTCTCTGGAGTGTTTCCAGTGGTAAAGTTAGATAGAACAAGGGTCTCGAGGTCTGGGCAATTCTAAATGTTATTACTAAATGTTATTCTTGCTAAACATTAGAATGTAGCATATTATTTTGCAGGTGCAGCTGTAAACAGGATGAGTTTGAAAGGAACTCAAGGGGTCAGGAATTAGGATTAAGGGGATTAAGTCTAGACAAAAGAAGAAATCAAGATGTAATTGATTGAATAGTGTGTATAAGCAATGACTAACACTGAGAGAGAGAGAGAGAGAGAGAGAGAGAGAGAGAGAGAGAGAGAGAGAGAGCGAGCGCACTTTGGATGTGAATCCCCTGTCTCCCTTACTTGCTGCAAGTAAATAAAACTACCTTGTGATGACCACTATACCACCATGTCTTGTTCTTGAGCACAACATCCCAAGTGGCAACCCCCTTCCATTCTATATCAATGTTTCCATGTAACTGGAAGGATCTGACTTTACAGGGACCCATCTTCAGATCAATACCTCCACGATAGTTGTAATTTGGTTTCTGATGCATACTTACTCTTTACCCTGAACTTCAAGGCTTGTTTACTGATGAACCCTGGTCTCTCTACTATAAGGAATTAATTTCCACCCTTGAAATAGGTAGTGGAAGATAAGAAATGAAAATAGTCTTTTTGGCCAAAGGTGATAGAAAGAGTAATCATTAGCAGAGGGAAATGTCCTCCCCAAAATCAGTGATTCCAAGTGGACCATTGGCAGGAAAAGACACAAAGGCTCCTTCATCATAAGGCTATAACAGAAAAAGGGAAGGAAGGAAGGAAGGAAGGAAGGAAGGAAGGACAGACTTCTGAGCTCATGAGAATTAGTCCCCTGGAAAACTCACAGAATTACTGAAGAATAATCTGAGGAGGTTGAATTTCACACGAGCAAGTTGAAACAATTTTAATATGGATTTTAATAATTTCTCTAAATATACCATAGGATTATTTTGAACAGATAAGAATTCATTATTTGGGGAGGAATATTAAAAAACACCATATGCTTACCATCACAGGGAAGTTGAGTAACTACTCACTACCAGTTGGTGGCAGATTCAGAACTGAAAATCCATGAATAAAAATTAGAGGCAGTGTTAGGATCAGGAGGTACTGAATTCTTGACCCAGTGCTATTGGAGTTGGCCAAATCATTGAAACATTCTCAGTCTTAACTTGTCTATGACTATACACGCCGGAAGTGGCAGAGATATGGTTCCAATTAAGATAACAAGAACAAAGATTGGCACAGATGCAAAAATACTAGATTTAAACACCAAAATTAAAAGTTATTCTACTAAACTCAGTTGAAAAGCATATATTTCCTATGTGGATTAAAAAAGTATAATTATCAAAAAGATATATATGATGCAATTTAAATATAATAATAGAGAAAAATGAAAGTATTAATAATGCAAAAAAGATACAAAAATGCCAGTATGAGAAAAAAAGAAAGTTGATATTCAGTGATATCAGTATGTCTCAGGAAATTAGAAAATAAACAATAAATTGGGCCCAAAGTAAATTAGGTTAGAGCTTTGTGTCAATATGCCAAGATTATGGGTTCAGTCTCTAGTCAGGGGACATAACAAGAAGCAACTGATGAATGCATAAACAAGTGGAATAACAAATTGATGTTTCTGTTTCTCTCTCTCCCCCCAATTCCTCTCTCTCTCTGTCTCTCTCAGATCAACTTAAAAAATAAAAGACAGAAAATATTAAATCAAAACAACAAAATAAAAATATGTAAGGACCAAGACAATTGAATAGGGAAAGAATAGTCTTTCTAGGTAGCGGGAGATAGTGCTAGAACAACTGGATTGCATGAAAACCCACATTCGAATGAATGAATGTGGATCCCTTCTTTACACCATACACAAAGATGAACTCAGAGTGGCTTGCAGACCTGACTGTAGGAGTTAAAGCTATAAAACTTTTAGAGGAAAGCACAGGAGTGTGATCTTCAGCGAGGCAGTGATCTCTTAGACACAACACTAACAGCAGAAGCAATAAAAGAGAAAAATGGATAAATCAGACTTCATCCACATGAAAAGCTTTTGTGCTTCAAAGGATGTCATAAAGAAATGAAAAACATTTGCATAAACTGGGGGAAAACATTTGCAAATATTTTCACATACAGAATCATCTATAGGGGATTTGTGTCCAGAACCTATGAAGAACTCTAACAATTCTGCCATTAAAAGACAACTAAATAGACATTTCTCCAAAGAAGATATATGGGTGGCTAAAACACACAGGAAAAGACATTCAGCATCATTAGTCATTATGCAAATTAAAAATAAAAATCACAATGAACACATCACACACACTATGACAGCTACAGTCAAAGAGACAGACAATCACAAATGCTGGAGAGAATGTGGAGATGTTGAAGCTCTTATATGTTCCTATTGGGAATTTAAATGAAAAACATTTTGGCAGCTCCTCAAATTGTTAATTATAGCTATTTGATCAAAAGATCCCACCTATAAATATCTAACCATGAAAATGAAAATATTTGTTTATAAATACTTGTACATCAATGTTCATAACAGTATTATTCACAATAGCTAAGAATTGGAAATGACCCAAACCAATGGATTAAAGGATAGGAAAGTGTGGTGTATTCATACAATGTAATACTGTTTCGGCAATAAAAAGGAATGAAGTACTAATAATGCTACAACATGAATAAACCTCAAAAGCATTATTTGTGTGAGCTACTGAGAAGGGATGAATCTGGACAGACAAAGTAGATTAAGTAGTTTCCTGCACCTGGGGGTTTGAAGGAGGGCAGTTGAGTGACTGCTAATGGATATAAATTTCTTTTGGGGATGATGAAAATGCTCTAAAATTAGATTGCACTGGGGGTGCTCTGTAAATATAATAAGCATAAAACTCAGTAAATACATTAAAAAGTATTGAAAGGTATACTTTACATGGGTAGACTTAATATTGTTTAAAATACATCTCAATAGAACAGTGAAGATAAAAACAAACCAAATAGAGAAAATTGACAAAGTATGAAATTTGTTCTTTGGAAAATATGGGTCAAAACTTGCAAAAAATATCATTATAAAAAGAGACAACTCAAAAATACCAGTATCAGAGAGTAAAAGATGATATCATTATATATTGTATCATCATTTAAAGAACAATATGACCTAATTTATACTAATAAGTTTAAGAATCTGACACTATTTGGATGAATGGCCATATTTCTAGAAAAAGTAATTATCAAAACTGATACAGAAATTAAATAATTGTGCTTTCTAAATTTCCGAAATCTGTTGAAATCTCTTTTCATTGTTGTGAATTTATTCCTTTTTGTATATCACAGAATCCCTTGGTGTCTCAGGAAGGAGAGTGTGAAACACTGTGCGGAACACGAAGTAGACATTTGAGTAGAAAGGCACGTATTTAAAGAAAAGTCAAAGATTTGAGACAGACACTTTTAATCTAATAAGAAAACATCACTTGATCCCTTTTAAATAAGAAGGTAGAATAAAATCAATTTTATTTATAGAGAAGCAGACTTAATCTCTGCTCTGCCATCTACTTGTGTGCAGCAAAATCAATGTACTATAGTTATGCAAAGGTTAGCAAACACATGGCATAAAGACGGGGTAAAAGAATGTGTCTTATAAAAATGTCTTTCACTTAGTGTATAATTCTAAAAAGAATGAAAACCAACCACTGGCAGTGGAGCTAGTCATACGACATTTCAGAAAATATAGTGAATGACGTGGTTCCAACTTATGGTAAAACCCTTTGCACGCAACTGCACTAATTTTTAAGTTTCTTCTTCCATAGTGAGAGGCAACAACAATAGCAGCAGTTATGCCCCTTCAATAGTGTTGGCTTGTCTAGTTTCCACAGGTGAAATTATTCAACCCACGGAAACAAGGCAGCCAATTTTTGTTTGTAGTCTCATCACAATACATTTAATAAAATTTGGTTGGTGTGACGATGTGTCTATGAAAGCTGACAAGTTGGTAACTTCAGTGTAAAACCTATTTATTTTTTATCTTTAAAGAATTACTGGATCATTAAATTAAATTTCATTCCTGTAGGCTGCACCAAAAACATAAAAACCAGGTGTCTAAGTTCTGATTTCTGCATTTGAGTTGCTGGTTTCTTAATATAAAATCACAAAGCTGTACTCATGGATTATTCCACCTAATAATTATAGTTGACAATTACTATGCTGATATAAAAATTATTTAATGGGCCATCAACTAAAAGGTTGCTTTTGGCTTTTAACCTAATGGATTGGCTTCATATGTCAAACAGACATTTCACTGATTGGTATTGTGATAAAGAGTTAAAACAGATTAAGCCTATGCAAGAGAACCTATTAAATAATCTTATTCTTTCCTCCAGAAATGTAGTTGATAATTATTAGTATTCATGAGGATAATCAACCAGTCAATTATTTTACTGTAGATCCAACAGGTATTTTATCTCTAAATTCATCTTAAACACTACCTACAAGTACATTTTATTTGCACTTTAACATTTAGTAGGTACAAATAAAAGTCTAAGAAGGGAATACTACTGTTATATAAATTGATATAACACTGTTATAACACTAAATTGAGATATTTCAAATCCTGATGAATTCCCTTGGGCAAGATATTTAGCCAAAACCTAAGCTTTTATGTCTGTGAAATGGAGACTATATAATATATATGTAATAAACATTTATATATGCAAATGTATAATTTATATATAAATGTATAATATATTAACATGTATAAATTATAGTGTACACTTATGTATAAATGTGTAATATATATACACACATTTTATTCTATATCATTAGATTCAACATACCATACTCTAATAAAAAAAAATTGTGCAAACCAAAGAACATATGTGCATAACCCACAGACACAGACAAGAGTGTGGTCATGGCCGGAGGGAAGGGGGTGTGGTCTTGGTGGAGGTGGGCAAAGGGGGGGAAATGGGGAAATACCTAATAATGTCAACAATAAAAATAAAGTTTAAAAAATTAAATTAAATTAAAAGTTTAATTTGTTATACATTGGAAGATATTTATTTACTTATTTAAATAATCATTTTTGTATAAAATATATGCAACAAATTCAGATTTAAATTTAAGTCTGAATTAAATTTATTCAGATTAAATCAAGTTAAAATTTATTCCTCTAATAAAATCTGTGTTTTTATCTTTCAGCCTTAACTCTGCAGAATAGAGATTTTATACATCTCCCACAATGCTATAATAAGGATTAAATGAGTTGGTAACACATCAGGTACTCAGAACAGTACCTGGTACGTAGTATGTATTCAACAGATGTTGGCTTTTATTGCATAATTTTCCCACTATGTGTTTTGTCAAGTGAGCAAATGCAAATACTACATGTTGGATATTAAAGCTGAATAAATTGTGCCAAAATATTTAGTTAGTTCTACTACCTATAGAAAATACAATCTTGTATTACAGTCCATGTATTTCTCCAACTCAGTTCCTAAAGATGGTTCTGTTTACTTACGACACTGAGAATGTCTTTAAAGGTAAACAGAGTACAATTTACATGATAAATGAAAATCAGACAGAGTAATAGAATGCCCCTTCCTCTTCTCTCCTTACCACCATTTCCCTTACATTACCAGCTCTTAGTGTGGCTTAGGAGACACTTGAACCCCCACAAGTGGGTTAGGTACCCATTTAAGGGCTCTTCCAACACCCTTTGGTTTACTCCCCATTCTACTCTAGATCTATTCATTCATTTGCTTTCTTCACTGGGTCTTGAGGATTAAGGACTGTGTCCTTGTTCCCTCCAATACCATTTATTGATTGCGTAGTGCTTGGTACGTAGCTGACTCTAAATCGAGAGCAGTTAAATAATAAATGAAGATATTTTCTGAAGTGGGTAATTACTATGATTCAAATAGTCTTGAATTCTTCATTGTCTCTGTAATTTATTTCCCTATTTTATTCCTTGATAACAGACAGCTCTAGAGTTCCAGTCTATAACTCAACAATGTACAACCTTGAATACAATCCATTCATTAGGCAATACAATCACTAGAATGGTGAATTACTAGAGTACTGTTCTAGGTGAACAGCCACCATGTTATATCATGTAACCATCTATCAAATATTTATATGAACAAAATATTCCCTGCAAAGAAGCCTAGAAGACCGGACACAGTTAGAACTCCAAATTCCCGCCCTGCCGCTGACCTAATCTTTCTGAACCTTAGTTTTTCTGTCTGTAATGTGAACAGCAATACCTAGTTTCAGAGTTACCATGAAGTTTTGAGATACATGTCTAAACATTTGGCATACAATAAGCATTAAAATACTACTGTTGTATATTAATTATTGAGTTTTGAGATATAAATTTATCTGAGAACTCTATGTTGCTTGTCTTTTGAATAAGAAGACTGCAAAGATAGCTCTGGAGTCCTTCAGTTTCACTTTGATTGTTCCACTTATTTCCAGGTTACGATTTTTATTCTGAGGCAAAAACAAGCTGACAAATTTCAACCTCGTTGATCCTGCCTGATCCCTTTCCAAAAAGCCTAACAACACTCCCAGCAAAGCAAGGACAAAGAAACCCTTGTCATTTGTGAGTGGAGAGAAACAGTGTTCCTCAATTCTACCTACGCATGTGAGGCCTCTCCTATTTGGGCATACACAACTCTGTCCATTGGTCCTCAGATAATGAAATCAGGATACTTAAAATCTCATGTGTTCGAAACACCATACAGATAGTAGAATTCAACAACTATTGAGAATTCAGCATCTTTCTGAAGAGTTCACAATTTAGTTTATATCTAAATTAAACAGACAGACATGACACATTTTGATATAGAGCAGCTGTGAACATGATCTCATGATTCATTCCCTACAGGAAAAGATCTCTTTGTATGAGGGGCATTTTTAGTTCAATTATTACTATTGTAAATATTCATGTTTTGACCATGTTTAGTAACTATACAATTAATATTAATATGCAACTTTAAGTGGCACAGAGACTGTAATTTTTCTTCATGGTGTGATGTTTGAAGCATCAGTCTCCACCTTGCATCCTTCAATTCAATTTGTTTCCATAACAACCACTGGGATATATTTTTAATGATTTTGCTTTTTATAAAAATCAAATCTCTTGAAAACATAATGTCTTTTATTTAATTTCCCTCATTTGTTTTTTATAGCTATTCTAGTAAAAATTTAGATTTTATTCACTATTGCTTTTGGTAGTACTTAGTAAAGGCTTTGTAATAGCTATTATAAACAATAACTGATAAATGATCAAATCAGAAACAATTAAAAGGAGAAAGAAAATGAGTTTAAAAATCCTGAAAGCTCTATCTGCCCTGATATAATTTATTTTCAGAATGTATAAATTCCATTGCACAATAAACAACTGGCCCTCTTGCTTGGGGACTAAATGAAATAAGGGTGAGCCAGTTGAAAATAAGTCAATAGGTTTAATGAGAAACTTAATATACTCAAATTCCTCTTTCTATTTACCTTATATTTGGTTTCTAAGAGAGGTTAAGTTTGTGTGGCAATACCAGTCCATTCGCTGTAGGCTTATATGTGATTTCCTTTAGACTGGTTAAACTAAAAGTACACAATGGTAATAATTGGAGGGTGAGGAAGATGACTCCAGTAAATATCAACTGATAAACATAATTTCTTATTAAGGACAAATTTATATTTCATTCTCTTATGCATTAAGAAAACTATCTGCAATATCTAAAATTCTCATCAATGGCAGAATCTTTTTATAACAGAATATAAATTTTTATAATCATACTCTTCATTTCTAAAACTTTAATTCCATGTGTCACAGACATCATCTCAGAATTCATTGATTTTTAAAATTCATTCTTCCATATTTTAAGGCATCTTGCATTTCTAATAAGAAGAAGGTATTTAACATATGAAATATTGTACTTAATAGACTTTATGAACAAAAAGCAATCTCATTTTTGCTCAGTACGTGCTCTCTGTTCAAACTGTTCATCCATTCCACAGATTGCATTAAGTTCCCCTCCTGTTGCACACACCAGAGAGAGAGAAGTAAATAGGACAGATCTTGTATTTTTTCACCTTATAGTCTAGTATAAAAATATAGAAAACAAACTAACATGCATTTATACCTCTATAAATATTTTCGGACAAAGATGAGTTTATGAAAAAAGAAAGCCAGAATTGGTAGGGAGTGAATGCGTGCAATATTAGGATAAACTCTATTCAAGATTGTTACCATAGACAGGCCAATCCCTGAAGAACAAAGCTGGCTATGAAAAGATCTAGGGAAAGAAACTTTTAGGCACATAATCTAGACCATTAATAACATGTATATGGCCCTCATACCCATGTCCTTAATTTATAAAATAAATATCATCTCCATATTACTAATTTATGAAGCACATTGCTTTCTCCCTCAGTTTTATTTGTTAACACCAGTGCATAAAGATAGTTGAGTTGTATCAAATTTTATGGTCATTTATCAAAAGGATGCAATTGTCCACTCTAATTTGGTGATTAAGTTTCATATATTAGATTCAATACGCCATACTGCAATCAATTCAATCAATTCCATTGGTGAATGTTATGAAGGCAAATAATTTAAAATATTTTGTTAATTTTAATACAAAATACTTCAACCTATTAGACTTTGATATGGCCATTTCCAAAAGCAAATGATACACATTCCACCTCATTTTTACAAGTTTTGGCAAAGAATAAGAAAACAATGCGTTATACTCCTCTGTCTATAGAAAAGATCCACCTGACTTACTTTCCTTTAGGTTTTCATCAAATTTTGCTCTTTTGTGATATTATTTTTTAATGTTACTATCTCTTGTTATTAATGAAAGTTAGATGAATCCTATACATTTATTTGTATATTCTATGTGTAATATCCAGGGGATGCCAGTGTTCATTTAATCATATGGGATGGAATTCTAGAAAGTCTGAAGTTTACGGGCTTATTTCTACGTTACACAAATGTCCAACATAGGGGCTGGTTTAACATAAATCAAAAGAAATAATAGTGCGGCCTGTGAGCCATGAGAACAACAAAAAAGCTGATAATGTTGTGACTCTTCAATAAAATATACAATCCATCTACATGCTTCTAAAAAAGTCAAAATAAAGCCCGTTGTTTTGATTTTTCATAGGCTTAGTAAATATGAAACTTTAACCTTCAACATAATTCTTTTATTTTGAAAATAAAAGATTATGACATAATTAAACATGAATCATTTTAGAGGCTAGTTTTACTTATAAATACTTGTCAGATTGTGTAAAGAGGCACTTTGTCCACTTGTTTCAAATTTGATTTTTTAAATGTGTATTATCAATAGGATATTTCTTATTACTAAAGAGAGTTTATAGCAAATTGGAAAAATCTTAGAATTTAAAATCAGACAGAAGTCAGGCTCAGCAGTTCACACCTCTTACTTGTTACACAGGAGAGTTATTTAGCTTTTGACTTATAGAATTTTCAAGTTTAGTATGCAAACAACACTATCACTTCTCATATGGGTGTAAGCCTAGAAATTAGAAGACCTGGGCCCTTATGATTTGCAGTGAATTACATGAATTCTTAACAACATCTCTCTTTCCTTACCATTTGGATATTTAAATTTGTATTGTATCCTTCTCAGCATAGTTGTGAGCTATAACAAAACATATAAAGATTGTTTTGAAAATTATAAAGCTTTATACATATCTCTGACCACAAATCATCTTCATTTTATTCACATGCATTACGTACTTTTCCTTAAAAGTTTTTTGTATCCTCTCTCCTCTTCTATCTTTTGTATATCAGCAAGCACCTCAACCCAGACCACATACAGAAGGCAGGAAAAGGTAAACACGTGTGTGAAGTGGCAAATCACCTCATCAAACAAATAGTGACACAACCAGAGTCCATGTATGACCTCAAAGAATCACTATTGATTACAAGAAAGTGCTTTTCTCTGGAGTTGTTGCTGACTACCTCCAATGACATTTTTTGCATTTTCCTATTTTGACTGCCATAGATTTTTTTCCTCAGAAAATCTTTCACCTTCCTATTTTTGATTCTTATGACCTCCTTTGCTTTCATTTTAAGTTTAATACCGAAACTCTGATTTGATTCAGCAAATTGCTTAAGGGTATAGTCAGTATAAGGTGCTTCATTTTGGTTTTTAACATTATCTGATAAACTCAGAGGCCCTGTGTTCAAGACCATGTGGCTTCACAAGATGGGAGAAACAGGGATCCCTGAATTCATAGCTGAACATTCATGAGCAAAAGCAAACTTTTATCATATTAAGGTGTTGAATTGTATGAGTTTGTTTCTTAAAGCTCATATTCTTAATTTTCACTCTGAATACTAAGTTTATGCCATCAGCTCTAAATCCGTTCTTCTAAATTCCATTTTAAGGTGTTAGATCTACACACCTTCCAATGAGATTTCTCTTTTGCCATCTACCTCTTGGGCAAGTTGTGCCAATGCCAGCACTACAGGAAACTAGACTACAGGGGGAGAGAGAGGATTCACTTCTTACTGACCCTCAGTTTCTCTTAGTGTCATCTCAGTGAGGTTTCTCTAAGTCAGCAGTAAAATTCGGGCCCAGTTTCTAAGTTTGTTTGTTTGTTTGTTTCACACTCCCTGAATCATCTTTATGGCCCCTCCCACTTGAATATATAAAGATTGATAAGTGCATCGCCTTCAGGAGTCTGGGTCCTCAGTCCTCAGAGTCCCTCTTCTGAACCACAGTGGGTCCTGCAGCAGCAGAGAAGCATCCCTCCTAAGTCTGAGGTGCAGTTCTGAGGGGCCCCTTCTCAGCTGTGTAGGTTCCAGTAACTCCAGCCTCCTGCCTGTGCTATTCCTCTGTATGGTGGTTGTTACTTCTTGCTGTTTCTAAACTTGTGTATACCTTCTTGATTTTTCCAGTGTTCCAACAACAGATTAAATAATTTTCCAAATTGTATTCTCTGTTAAAATGACTGGTTTCTGTTTTCCTGATAGTACCTTAATTTTTGTAACTATTCCAATACAGATATTGGTGGCGGAAGAAAGTCTGTGCTAGTACAACAAAATCTAAACTATGCAGCGCTCGCTTAACGGTTGGGCAATGGGTGGCAAGGAAACAAATTTCACTGGGAGAAAGCCCTGCCTGCACGATATTTTGACAAAACTCTGAGTAAAGCTGCTGTTTCAATAAACTTGAGTCGCAGACAGCGCTTCAGCAGGGACTGCTGGGCTGGCAAAAGTCAAATAGATGGAAAACAAAACAATAATGCATGTTGACTCTTACTGGCTACGTTGTGCAAGGTGTTATAAAAGAAATATGGGCTCAGAAATGAATTAGCTAGTGAAAGTACAATAGGTTCCTAACCAGGAATAGACAGAATTCAGACATTTCAGAGCTTATTGGACAAAATATCTGGCTTCTTCTAGACCTCAAACAGTGGGACATGGCATTGATATAAGTGTTGAGTAACAAACACCCAATAAAAATTTACATTTGAATAAAGTGACTCAAGGCAAATATGAGATTTAGAGCTGAAGTAAAACTTCTCATTTGAACAAAGTATCTCTGGCAAACATCAGGTTAAGTGGGGGGTGGAGAGACTGAGGAAAAAGGACTCATGGGCAGGGACAACAGTGTGGTGACTGCTGGGGGCAGGGGAATATAGAGGACTGAATGGTAATGGGGGAAAAAAGACAATAAAGATTAAATTTTTTTAAAATGTGCTCCACCTTCCTATTTTTTCAAGAAAATATTATCTTGAGAGAGAAACATGGGAGAAGAGGAATTGAGGCCTCCAAGAAAGAATTCACTAGGCACATGACTGTCAGGAGGCAAATAGATCACAACCCCATGAATATTTCAGAGGACTGTTAGTAGTAAAATACCACGATCCCAGAAATATGACTCTTGAAATATTTAAGACTTACAATAACTCTCGGTCCCATAATTTCACCCAAACAGGAAAAAATATTTCAGGCTATACAGCCTTCAATAGGCACTTCACATGTGAACAAGCAGAATAATAGAAAGGGAAGAACCTCCCAGGGGGCGTTACTAGAGGCCAGGGAGAACCTTGTGCAAGGGAGACGGACCAAGTCTATTCAGGGATCCCCCTGGATCTCTCGTTTAGGGGGGCTTTATAATGCCCATCCAGTGGGATTTCACCTCTGATTTCCACATGTTTCTGATTCTTTCTCTTCCCAAGCATGAGTGTTTATTGTGGTCTTCCTCTTCCTACTCCTTATCAGTATATTGAGTATAAATGTGTGGTGGGAGCTGGTTGCAAAATACAGGTAATTTACTCACAGGTGATTCTCCATTACAGACTTGAGCTGAATCCAGTGACTGAAAGAATATTTAATGATCTCTCTTGGGATGTAATAATCCTCTTTCATGAGAGAGTAGGAACATGGCATGAATATTCAGCAACTAGAAAGATGGACTGTGGAGAACATGGACTAGATGCTCAACTAATTCCATCTGCTTTTCCTGGTCACATAGCTGCCTGACATTTACCAGACTCTCTTACAGTTCAGATGCCGCCATCAGACTATGTTCTGTCCAATGGAAGGATTTCCACATATTCAAGGCTGCTCCATAGTAGTCCATGCACAATGGCTCATGTAGTCCCTACTTTGTCCTCAGTGAGCAAGAGGCCATGCATGTAAGAAGGCAACATCAAAGATGAAAAAATTCTGTATCTTTGAATCACTTAACAGTGAAACATCAAGGAGAGTACATGACCTATGACATAAGAAAGGAATATTTGATTTTTCAAATATTTGAAAAATATTTTATTTTTCTATGCTAAGAAACTGAGTTTTTGAGGTTATGTTACAGTGGCTGAAGTTCATCCTCCAACAAAGCATTACATTTTAACAGATTAATTACTGGATTTAATTAAATTGGGAACTTGGTGTCTCTTTCTTTCTATTAAAAGTGTTTGAGTGGTAAAAAAAAAACTATCATCAGGAAAGTGAGATAGTACCGTATAGAAGAAAAAGCCTTGGCCTGGGAAGCCTACCTAGCCTCAAGTAATCCTGTCATCATTTACTAGCTAAGTGACACTTGTAGAGTCAATTAATTTCTCTGGGCCACAGTTTTCACACATCTGTAAAATGAAGCTAATATTAGGTTTCCCAATTACAAGAGAGAGCCAGGCCAAATGTTTGCTTAAGGTTTTTTATGGTTTTGATCTCTGACTCCATGAAATAGGAATTAAGCACTAAAGCCACTTTAATGAAAGCACTAAAGTCTTTTTTTTATTTTTAAATTTTTAGCTACTGCATGATACCTGACAAAGTCCAGCTTTATGAATAAATAATGCATAACACGTGTTTCAATAGTGTTAACACATTCCAAGCAGTTTTATCTAAAATAATAATTTACAAAAGAATGAGATGACACAGTGCGGATGATAATTTCAAAGAATCTGTTCCCTAGAACTTTGACCATCCAATTGCTTTGCACACATTTCTCCACACCCTCAGCCCCCTCACAACCTAAGATGATGAAATTAAGCAAGACTTCCGCAACCATGTTTTGTCAATGGAAGTCTGTTCCTTGAGATGGTTTATCTTATATCCATTCAATATTTGCTCAAGATCATTATTTCTATGCAAAACAACAGAAATTATCAAATGATTCAAAATTAAAAACAAACATAAAATCTTTGTTCATATTTAATTATATGTTCATCAACTAATAAATTAGGCTAATGAAAACACTTTTATTTTTATAACAGGTAAAACTATAACTAAAACTTTTCTAATATGTTGAAATAAAACTTATAGACTAAATGGAATTTTCCTTCTTTAAATCAAAATGAAGAATGTTGCAGCAAAAATCTAAACAAAGAGCATATAAAACCCCTTTTGCTAATGAGTTTTCTTTTCCTAATTGCTACAAAATAATGGCTACTTGAAGCTGAGCATTTAAACATAAAGCAGATAACTAAACATAAAGGACTATAGTATTGAATTGTTCTCAAATCACTTTTGCAATTATTTAATTCATTATTCCATATAACTATAATTTTGAATCCCTTTTTCAGACATTTTATAATGTATATTAAAATATGTGATTCTGACTTTTCATTGTTTTGGGGTAACTCCACTTGTTTTGCTCCATCAATTCTATTATACAAGTATAGGATACAATATATATACTAAATATCTAACATCCATGACATAAAGGAAGGGTATAAAAATAGAAAGAAAAAATTGTTTAATCTGAATTAAATATGATTATTATATGACACTGATATTTCTATTAATATCCATTAACTAAACAATCTATAGGAACAATATAACACAAATGCAAATACTATTGTAAACAAGAACAATGTGTTCTTAGAAAGTCATCCCTCTCCCCATTTCCCTAGTATCCATTTACACAAGAGCTATTTTGAGGTAAAAATAACTTTTCACTCACCAGTGTGGAGGTTTGTGAGGCATCAGCCAAATCCCCTGAGATCTCAGGTGTTCGGGTGTTGTTTGGAATTCTGTGAGGGTTACGGGCTATCGCTTCACACCAGCCCAGCATTTTCTCCTTCCTCTTATCCCTTTTCAATTTCTGAAATTCTGAAAATAATTTACATTCCCTGAAACAGGTCACTTATTTTAGTTGTCTAGTTTTGGAAAATGTACATAATTTAAATTAAATAAGCAATTTAATGAAATACCAGTGGAGACCATTTATTTTAACCAGAGGTTATGGGGAAGAATAGAATATGCCGATCACTAAAAATATCCCAGAGCCACAGAGGAATGAAAACAGTATATATCTATTCAATGAGCTTAATGGGTTTACCCCAATTTATGACCCCTCCAGACTGTGGGAATTCCTTGTACCAGGTTCTAAGTGTTATCTTCAGGAATCAGTTTATAACATGTTCTTAACTTGGGAGCTAAGAACAGACCCAGTTCCTGATATAGCTCCCTATTCAATGACATCTGACATTTGACACAGATTTTCAGCTGATTGGCCTACAAATGCAGAATAACTTGAACACAGGCCAGTGACAAAGATTACTCATTCTAGCAACATATGATTATTGACCTTGTAAAGTTCTTCCAACAAAAGAAGGAAAAATTTTAGTGCAAAAATGGTGAACCTAGTATATGACATCAATTACCAGTACAATGTTTAAAAGATAATAATTTTAAAAATCACCTTGCTATCTCATGAGTACAAATATTTCACAACTCTTTCTAGCTTTCTAGAACTTCCCATTTGGGGAAAATTTGTTTTGGTCTTTGAAAAAGTATATTAACAATGACTTTCAACATAATAGAGAAAACATTCTTTCCCTTGTAAAGTTTTACAGTCTACTTTTCCACTCCACCACCCTCAGTAATTAGAAATAGTTTATTGCAGGTCTTTAGTTAAATGTATTACACTGTCAATTAAATATCAAAAATAATGTGGAGTAATTATTTTTCACAGCATCAAAAGCAATTAGCAATCTGGTGGTTTATAACATTTCAGGGATTCATAATAGCACATTTCATAGCACTAAGAAAAGTAACATAAAGAAAGGTTGTACTAACAGATTGATGAGTTATTACTCTACATGACAAAATACTCAAGTTAAATGGATCTGAACAATGTAAATAGGGAAGTTACAAAAATTTAATAAAAATTAAGTCTAAGATATTCAACGGAATGGATTTCTTAGTAAGATTGGTGATCTGAGTAAATCATTCATTTGAGGTACAGGGAAATGGTGAGGGACCTTGAAAACAATTGTTTAAATGAGCAACAGATTATTAATGCTTGCCCTTTCAAACACATTGCTTGAGATTTTATTGAAAATTCTTACCTATGTTATACAAAATCTGCATATCCAGCTAATTTGCCCTCCACAAAAACTAAATATTTCTGCATTCCCTGACACAGTATCTTGGTTACTCATCAGCTTTAAATTACATTTCTTGAAGTGTGTTAAGAGTAGATGAAAATTAGTATCTTTATTCAAAGGCAAGG
Organism: Anoura caudifer; assembly: GCA_004027475.1. Taxonomy (NCBI): domain Eukaryota; kingdom Metazoa; phylum Chordata; class Mammalia; order Chiroptera; family Phyllostomidae; genus Anoura; species Anoura caudifer. Next base: position 32,940 of record PVKU01003389.1, on the reverse strand, counting down.
AATCATTATGCTATGATTCATAATGACCAAAACAGTATAATCAAGTATAAACAAATATTCTACTTGTAAATCATTTGCCACTAATTCTCTGAAAATTTTAACTTTATAATTAAATAGCACTTTCATACTTATAATAAAATGTTGAATTCATGCATGAATAAAAAGCATAATAAAGTAAACCACAAAATTATTTCAGTACCCATTCTGGGATATGTTTTTAAAGCCTGCTAACTTCCTATTTCCCATTCAGTTTCAGAGATTAAATAAAACAGCTTAATTTCACTCGCAGCATTGCTTTTGCAGTGATGGCGGTAGTCATAGCCATGTTCCTCCTGATTCAGCCAAAATTAATCCACAAGGGTTTATTGAGTCCCTAGTATATTATAAGTACTGAAGGAGGCACGGAAGAGTCACAAGGTGAGGATTGCTTTCGTTTTTGATGTGAGTTAAATTCATCGCAATATTCTAGACAATTTCAAAATTCAAGAATAACTAAGATCTTTCTGATTCACCAAATTTTAGATTCCTAAACTTAAATTTGTTAAGCTCCATGGTGACTTCCAGCTCCTCTTGATCTTAGATGTCTTCCCTAAAGTTGGCTTGTGCAAAACATCCTTTCGAACTGTTCTGATGAATTGCTGTCAACGTGTCATCATGATGGAGCTATCAAACTTCTGATTATAATTGCTGAAGTAGTATAATAACATGTCAACTGCACTGTAGTTTTGTTTTGCAAGTAACAGTTATCTTAATGATTAGGTAGGCTAAATAATTCAATAAGATAAATATGAACTTTTTTTTAACCTAAACAATGTGTTCATAACCATCATGGAATGTTTACCATGCCACTGTACTACTGTTCTCTGCTGTGGGAAAACAGAAAAGAAACATGATACAAGGCTATGGTCTGGAAGTCTGGAAAGTGTATAATCTAATGCGGACATATTCATGGGAACATTTACAAAGAAACTGAATTTGTGAAATGACAAGTGGAATCTAACCACAAGCTTCACTTCAGCTTTTTATTATATGAATGAAGAATATATGAGAATGTAGAAATGGCCTATGATGGTTACAATACTACATCTGGACACTCACATCACGTTGTAAGAGAAGAATTTTGTCTAACGACTTATTCTGTGTAATATTCACCCACAGACTTTACCAGTTACCCTAGAATCAAAGAATTCTATCAAGAAGAAACCAATGTTTAAATGGCCTCAAAACAATTAGCATTGGTGTAGGAAAATTGAACAGAGACAAAGGTAGGGAAAAAAATGAAATTTACTACCTCGTCCTATAAATTCTTGAGGGTAAGATACTGTGAGAGTTGCTCAAGAAAATGCCTTCTTTTCTGTTATCACAAAACACTCAGATTTTAGGTCACATTTAAAATAAATCTTTTTTTGCACCACTGATGATAGAGTAGAGAGCCTTGAAATAGTTTAGGTGACTGAGATAACTGAAGAGTTAACGATGTTGATTGCTGAGCCTCTGCAGACCAGCATCCTTCCCACACAGGTCTAAAATACTTGTCATATTCTTAGGCATAAGAAGGTACTGTCAGTCAGAAGGGTAGGCAAATTATGAGCATTTATAATTAACCCTAAAGCACTTTAAACTGCAAGTATCATTAGTATTATATCAGAATAGAAAAGTGGTCATTAAGCATTCATGTTAATTGCTATCTAATCATTGAACCAAGCTAATATGAGATGCAGCAATGAGCAACTTATTTAATGATCACAGGAAATTGAGATTTAACTAAGCTTAATTTTTAATATGCTACTTCAAGCAGATATTTAATTTAATAAATAGGAGCACAGTCCATTCTCTGTGAACTAAAATGACAACAAATTAAAATTAGGAAAAGAAAAATTACAAGGCAATTGGGTATATCTCATGGAGAATAATTTATTTTTAATTCAGGAGCCATGTTCTGAACACCACCTTTGTGCCAGCCACTGCACCTGAAAGTATTAGTAAAGGCATTAAAGAGATTCAGAGTTCAGACTTAACATGACAAGTAGACCAACCAACTTTTGAAAGTGTGGTGTGTTCTATGAAAACTTTGAGAAAAGACATTTGATTTTGCATCAGCTGAAGAAGAAGGTTGATTTTGGATGACTCTCCAAAGAAAATGAAATTACAAATAATTTACATGAGAATTACAATTTTTGCTGTTCCAAAGGCGACAGCCACCACCAGCTGTGTACACAACTCCAGGGGATGTCATTCACATTGTAATCTATGTAAATAGCACTGGACTCCAAGGGTTGCTCTTCAAGTAAAACACTATGTGAAGGGTGTGCCTGGAGTCGTGCAATGGGGCAGGAAGAAAGCCCAACTGATTTTTCCAAGGGAAGCTTATTACACTCATTGTACCCAAGTCTAATATAATTTAATCTTAAAATAAAAAACTCTTTTCACTGCAGGAAAAAAAAAATGCAGTTGCTTGCCTCAACTTTGCCTTCCAGCTCCTCAACTATTTCCTTCTCAAAATGTTCCCACTGTGTGACATACCCAGTAAAGTAGCGGTAAGGGCCTGGCCAGATGCCATGCCTCTTCACCACACACAGGTACCTGAGAAAGTCCCCACCACCACCTCCACACATACAGATAGTCATCCTCAAATCTGAGTCTTCAGCGTAGTCCTTGTCCAAAAATTTGAGGATTTTTCACTTGAAAATTTGAGAAATTTGGCTGTATGTATTTTTTAGCTTAGTGGCATTAAGAAATGTTGTATCTCAACTATTGAGCATGCTCTTCCCCCAGAATAACAATGAAGTTCAATCTCCTTTGTGAAAGAACCAACTTGCAAGTAAGAGAAGGAAGGGGCAGTTAGAAATATGCTTCCCTGGCTCATGGAACTGCATCTTTCTGAGAATTAATGTTTGTTCCTTGGAGGGGTGTGTGTGTGTGCGCGGGTGTGCATGAGTCTCAAGAGTTCTCCCTAGATGTTCAGAAAACTAGAACACCAACTGCTACTCTGGAACCCTGCTCGTGGAGACCTGGAGTATTAAAAACCATTGAGGACTACCTACTGGGGGTAAAGTTTGAGAGTCTTTAGACCAGATAATCTTTAGAAAGGGCAACTATATTTGTTAAGTTCACTGTTATGTAATGGAAACATGTTCCGGGGGACCTTCTGATTTCTACGAGTAGGATGTAAGCTTTCTCAAATGGAGAGTTCATACTTTTACTCTACAATGTGGCACACTAACTGACATAGAACCCAATTAATAATTGTGGATAACAAAACAAATGATAAAATAAAGAAGAGGTCTTCTTCTTTGGGTTCAGTTAGGAAATGGGGAGAAGCATAAGGTGACTCAGAGTGAAGGCTTAAATTCTTAAGTGTTTGCTTAGACTGGAGGAGAGATACATTTAGCATATAGTTTCCTTTTTAAAAATTCTCCCTCTACACCTTGCAATGCCTTTTGGAAGCACCAATCTTTCCGTGACTTCCTACGAGTTACTCTAGCCGTGTGAAGAGGCCCGGCGATGAATAAAGAAATGGCACAATGAAAGGCTGAGTTGGTCTCCTTCCCTCCTCTGCTGAGGCAGTGCCGAGAGGGACATTTTTTGAAGAGACAGTTTCAGCAGCAACAGGAACCATTACGCTAAAGACTTAGAGACAGAAGGAGGGGGCGCCTTCCAGGCAGGCAACTTGGGGAAAACTGTGAGACTGCAGCTCCTCCAGTCTTAATACGCTCAGGGAAGTGTCTCCACAGATGAAGAGATAGTCATATCCACGCCACAGATGGGAGAGCTGTTCTTTATTGTTGGCTATAAAGATTCTTTACGGCAGTGATTGTGCTTGATCATCCCTCAGCACATATGTTGAGCGAACTTTTAGACATGGAAGTGAAATGGGAGGGACTTCTGGTTTAAGCTTTGACATGCAAAGAGTTTGGAAGTCATTGCTCTCATCCTCACAAAAAAGATAAAGCTGAAGAAACTGAAAACCAATGATTTTGTTTGGAACCATCAGAGGGTGAGGCTGCAGAACAAACCACCACTCAAAAATATGCCAAGGCCGGTGAATACAGAGAAATGTGGTTAATTTCGGAATACGTGGGGGGAAGCTGTAGTGATTTTTATGTGTTATTGGAGGGACAATGGGGACGAGCTTGAGAATGAGAACTTCCTGGAGGCTGATTCTTAGTCAGGTTTTTACCACCAGGAAACTTACCTAGACTTCAGTGTGAATAGCTGACAAAGAAACCACTGTGGTGTTAGTAAGAAGAAGGGAAGAGTAACCATCACGAAAAATAACAAAGACCTATTCTCCAGGGGAAAATATCTCAGAGGAGTCATATTAACCTACCTGGATGAAGGCAATTTCTCCTACTCCAGGCCTTTCCGAGCCTTCCTGCCTCACCTAAGGTGGCTAGAGAAGCTAAGAAGGACACCTGTGAAGGCCATAGCCCAGGAAAAAGGCCCATTAAAAGATTTAGATTTAATCATAAAACTACAAACTATTTCTGCTGTGCTGTGCCTTATCACCATAGCAACAAGGCTTCAGGATAATAACAACAGATGATAAGTGAAAGAATGGCAGATACAAACTCTGTCTGAGAGTAGTACCTAGGGAAGCTCAAAATTAGTAAGACAAACACAAGAACACTACAAGAATTTGAAGCATCTGATAGCTATCACTAACAAACATTAAAAACAGCCCAATTTCTAGCCAGAATAACATAGAAAATGATACTTTATATGCATCTTTACACAAAACAATTAGAATATTAAAAAGCAATTAAAAAACACTCTAAAGAGACTTAAAAAAGAATCAGCACCAGATTCAGATGGGACATAAATATTGGAATTATCAGATAAGCAATTTGAGATATCTCTAATTAATATATTAAGGGCTATAATGGAAAAGCTAGACAACAATATTCAAGAACTGATACATAAAGTGAGTAGAGAGTTGGGACTGCTAAGAAAGAATCAAAAGGAAATGCTACAAATCAAAACAATGTAACAGAAATAAAGAATTCTATTGATGGGCTCATCAGTAGACAGGACATGCCCCCTAAAAGCATCAATGAGCTTGAAGGTAGAACAACAGAAACTTCTCAACTGAAATGAAAAGAGAACAAAGCATTAAAAAAAAAAAGAGTAGAACATCGAAAAAATGTGGAATTATTCCAAAAGGTGTTAACATATTCATACCTGGAAAAAAAAAGAGAGATAATGAAGTATAATGCATATTTGCAGGATACGAGGTTAATAAACAAAAACTAATTGATCTTCTACATATTGTCAAGGAAAAATTGAAATCTGAAATTAGAAAAAGCAATAGCATTTTCAATAGGAAAAAAAGAGAAGTATTTAGGTATAACTAACAAAAAAGATAGAGTACCTATAATGAAAACTACAATATTTTGATTTTACAAATCAGAGAAAATTTAAATAAATGCAGACATATTTTGTGTCCAAGGGTGGGAAGACTCAATATTGTTAAAACAACAACTCTTCTTAACTTGCGCTATACATTCAGCACAACATCAATCAAAATCCCAGCAAGCCATTTTGCTGATATTGACATAATTATCCTAAGGTTTATATTGGAGGGCAAAATACCTAGAATAGCCAACACAATAGTAAAGAAGTATAAAGGACTCACAACCTAGTTGCAAAAATTACAATGAAGTTACAATAATCATGTCAGTGTGGTATTGACAAAAGAATAAACCTATGAAACAATGGAACAGAACACAGAGTCCAAAAATTCTCACAACTGTAATGACATCATCACTGAAAAAGAGAAAAGAAATTCAATGGCAAAAGATATTCTTTTCAAGGAATAATTATGGATAATTATGGAAGAACTTGACATCCAGATGTAAAATAGCATATCTGTATACAAAACCTGACATACATTCACAAAAATGAATTCAAAATGTATCATAGACCTAGTTTAAATGCAAAACTATAAAACTTCTAGAAGAAAACAAATGAAAAAATGTGGATGACTTTAGGCTCAGCAATGACATGTAAAATACTACAATAAGATTACAATCCATGAAAAAAATTGATGAGTTACAAGTTATTGAATTCTTTTTTAAATCTTTATTGTCGATTTTCCATTACCATTTAGTTCCCTTACACCCCCTCTTCCCCCAGCAATCACCACACTGTTGTCCAATAAATTTCTGTTCTGTAAAAAACTTATAACAGAATGAAAATTCAAGCCAAAGTCTAGGAGAAAATATTTGAAAGATGCATATCAGACAAAGGACTTACATCTAAAATATACAAAGAACTCTTAAAACTTAAAAATAAAACAATAAAAGGGCAGATGGATCTAAACAAACACCTCACCAAAAGGATACACAGATGGTGAATAAGCATATAAAGGATGCCATCATATGTCACTAGAGAACTGCAAATTAAAACCATGAGGCACCACCGCACATCCACTAGAATGGCTCAAACCCACCAAACTGATAATACCAGATGCTAGCAAGAATGTGAAGCAACAGGAGCTTCCATACATTGCTGATGGGAATGCAAACCAGTACACCACTTTGTAAGACAATTTGGTGCTTTCTTGCAAAAGTAAACATAGTTGCACCATATAATCCAGCAATTGTACTTGTAGCTATTTACCCACATAATTTGAGAACTCTGTTTCCACAAAACCAGTACAAAAATGCCTATTCTATCTTTCTGGGGAATTGCTATAAACAGGAAGCAACCAATGTACTTCCTTCAATAGGTGAATGGGTAAGCAAATTGTGGTACATCCATATAAGGACATTATTGAGAAATAAAACAAAATGAGTTTTTAACCTATAAAAAAGAATGAATGAATCTTAAGTGCATATTGCTATGTTAAGGAAGGTATGATGGTCCCTCTAAAGGGCTACTTTATGTACAATCCTAATTACATGATATTCTGGAAAAGGCAAAACCATAGCAACAGTAAAATGATCAGTGAGTGACAGGGCAGTGAAACTGTGAGATACCGTAACTGTGGATACATCAGATTACACATTTTTAAAAGTTGATAGAACTTCACAGCACAAAGCATAAACTTTAATATGTATGCAAATTAAAACATACCTTTTAAGATGTTGGGGAATCTCAAGATGGAATGTGAATAATACAATCTAAATTGATACTTACCACCCTCATTGAAGAGTGTAAAGGAAAATGTGCTGACTTAAATAACTTTAGAAATGAGTAGAGTCTGTAAGATGAAAGCAAAACAAAACAAAACAAACAAAAAAAGGCTTGAAATAGGCACTGTTTTCTAATTCATAAAATTGTTCCCCATGAAGGTACAGGTTCACAATCCCCATATAGCCATACACTTATGCTGGAATTGAATAATTAAGTAAGCGGTTGGCAGGCAATGGGGGCCACATTTCTCAGTGTTTGAGTGAGAGGTTTACAAATAAGAGGAAAAAGCACAGGGCATGGTATTAGAGGTGGAGACATCAGTGTGATTAGAGTTGGAGACTGTATGAACTCATGTTTAGTTTAATACAGATATGTTTGGTTACATATAGAAATATTTACAGAGATGTATATTTACCCAAATATATAGCCTTCCTCTGTCGGTTGAAAGGGGTTAGAAGCAATGACCCCCAGCAACAATGAATATACCTAGTGCCCAGACAACACAGTACAGAAGTGTGTGGGAGTTGGTTTCTAATCCCATTTTCCAACAAAAGGAACCAGAGATGCCTGGAGAAATGGCTGATTCCAGGACTGAGACAGGAAATACACAGGATGAGTCTGGAGCAACTCATAGTGCCAGTAAGTGGGAAAAAAAAGTTAAGAAACAAAATAAAACAACATTATTGTGGGTATATGCCGATGAGACACAGGAGCCAAATGAATTAACTCCCAATGGCCAAAGCTGGAATAATTTGAGCAACAACATGAAGTAGTGTCAAAGTATAACCCAAAGCATAAGATAAATGTTCATAAGTTTATACTGATACAAATAAATGACTGAATAAAGAAATAAATGGAGAAAAATAGATAAATCTCTCTCTCAGCATTCTAAGTTATGTAGATAGTCCACCCTAAAAGGCTGAGGAGCACAACTCTCTACTCCATTGCTGACTGCGTACAGTAGCTTGGTTCCAAAGCGTGCAACATGGAAAAGCTAAAAAAGAAGAGTTACAGTGGGAACACCCGACAGACCCCACCTTAGCTGGGTTATTAAGGCTGACATCGACAGTGAGAGGTCATGTTGAGAGTATGCGCCTTTTAAGATGTGATGAAAATGGTACTTCACTCTGGGGTCTTCCTCCCCAAAACCCATAACCCCAGTTTAACAATGAGAAAAATTATCAGAAAAATCTCAATAGAGGGACAGTCTACAAGATACCTGACCAAAAATGATAAAAACTGTCAAGGTCATCAAAAAAAGGCAAGTCTGAGAAACAGTAATGGCAACAGGAGCCCAAGAAGACATGATGATTAAATGCAATGTATCCTGAATGTGATGTTGGAAAAAGTGACATGGGGTAAAAAAGAAGGAAATCAGAATAAAGTACAGACTTTAGTTAATTTTAATGCATTAGTATTGATTCATTCATTGCAGTATACGTACCATACTAACAAGAGGTTAATAATAGGAGAAAGTGGGTATAGAGTATATGGGAACCCTGTGTATTACGTTCACAATTTTCCTGTAAATCTAAAACTATTATAAAATAAAAGACTTATTATAAAAAATAAAATGCGATTCTATTTTTCAGGTCTGTGGAAACTGCACTTTATTTCAATATATAGTTCTAATCAATAACCAGTTGAAATGTGCACATAGCTGAAGGTTAATGATTTAATTACTCTAACAAATTGTTCTAAATTATATGGTTATGCCACTTATTACAGAGAAAGACTGTAGATGAAATTAGAAATTTTGACTGGAGTTATTTTTGCCTTCTTAGGAGAAATTAATAATGACACGAGACTGGCAGAGGAGTGTGTATTACTTGTTTGGGATTCAAAAGTGATCAAATTGATTTTACTCAAAGTTCTAAACAAAATAATCACCACTGGGCTAAAAATAGGCTCCTACTATCCTATCTCTCTTAGAAGTGAGAGAATTTAATGAAAGAATGAAATTCATAGAAATTAAAGCAATGCTTTTGAAGAATATATTTTGCTATGTGCACTGGACATGCCCTCAAGGGTTCTCTTAACCAAGGGCATGAAACTGGGTGTAAGTAGGAAATAAAAAAAATTAAAAGAATAAAAAAAGAAGCTGTAGTTTCTTGAGTAGTCTTGTGAATACATTTAAAAACATTTAAATATAATATGGGTTTCCAACTTTTTCCAGTGTTAAAACATTTTTTATCATGAAAAGTTTTGCAAGCCATTGACTTAGTAGTAAATTTATTTTAAAGATACATTTACTGAGAAAATGTATTGCAATGTGGACTTTAAGTTTTGATTGTAATAACTTTGTAATTCAACCCGGGATTTATGTCTCACATGTTGAAAGTCATTAAGCTGTCTAGATGTTTTGCTTAAAATTTTCACATACATAGTTTTTACCAGCTACACTGAGCTGCAAATATGGTTTCCAGGAAGATTGGTTTCCTGTCTAACTGTCTTATCTTTGCGCTGACTTCAAGATGACTGTCACTCATTACTCAAGGCAAGTTTCTGAAAAGGCTCAGGACTTTGTAACAGATAGATGTGACTGAACATTTCATACCAAATATTTTAGACATCTTTCTTTGTCCCACCTAAAACTATAACAGCTGGGTTATTTCATTATTTAATACAGATGTGGAATTCTGATAGCTAAGGTATGAAAAATGTATGCAAATGTAAATGCAGACTTGCCTGAATTTCTAGGATTTTAGGGGAAGGACTTTTATCATTTATGTGAAAGTAGTTTCTTTCTGTAAGTTTTCTTTCCTTAAGATTAAAAAAATCATATACAACTTTCCCTCTGTCTTGCTCATGCTAGGGGACTATGGACCTCTATTTCTTCCCTTTCCTATTTTATCAGCTGAAATTTCTGCTACAAAACTTACTCTGTCCAAACTCCAAAAATACTCACATAAATATTCAGTAATATCCAGGTTTCAATATCACAGTTTGATTATAAACCAGGATCCAAAATTCAAAGTGATAAAAAGTATATTAACTTTTAAGAAATTACTTTAAAAATCTTTTCTCTACAAAGCTGATTATCTGATAAGTCTAGTCTCCTCTTCTGTATTCATCTCCCTGTGATATCTCTCCCCTGCTCCCACAATTTAGTCACGCTGTCTATACCAGACCGCTTCATCAGTAACCCTGCAATATCTTGCCTGGTTACTTATCTGCTGCTTCCCTGTCTATGTGAACTTGATAGTTTACTTACTTCACCATTAGACTGGCGTTTGCATTGCATTATTATTTGTTCCCTGTCTGCCTCCCCACCTACACTGAGAGTTCTCTAAAAAAGGGGTGAGTGTATTTTTGAATTCATCTTTCATATTTCCAGGACCAAAAGCAAATCATAGTACCCAAAAGATACTCAATAATGTTCAATGAATATTAAAATAGGAAGAAGAAATGCAATGCTTAAAAAAAATTCCACATATCATTTAAGGAAAGTTTACATACACAATGTATAAAATGCTATAAAAAGTAAGTTAAAATTAAAATCACAAAGAGAGAGGGACATTTTGTGAGGCTGAGACAAAAAAATGCAGATACTTTAATGACAAACTGAATGCTGGTGCCAAAACTGTAAACATAAGATATAATGTGAAAAACTACTCAACAGTCGATGGTAAAAGAGGAAGAGGAAAACAAAAGCTAATTTGAGTGCATCAAAAATTACAAGCTTTGCAGAGTTCTAATGTTACCGATTCTACCTCAAAAGAGAAATTAATATCCATATATACATAAACAAATGCTCAGTTTGGAACCGATTCCAAGAGAGCTAAATTTGGAAATGTAAACCGTAACTTTTAAAACAGCATCTGTGAAGATCCATGTGAAGATAAGTTTGACATTTAAAATGTATTGTTTCATTGTGAAGGAAAGGGGGGTGATAGAAGAAAAGGGAGCTTTGTTTTTTGACACAATAAAATTTAAAAAGTCACTTGGTGGATTTTATATCCCTCCAGAGATGGCCTGTGTGATGACAAGAAAGTGTATTAACTTCGGTGGATATTTTTTCCAGAAAAAATGAAACGTCTTGTGAAACAGATAGAAAGCTCTGACACAGCACTATGCCCCACTGCCATATTCCTGACCACACATTTTCAGTAACATTTAATAAATCCTTTACAATATGCTATGCAGCTTCCTAAACTCTAATTCCAAAGCTGTGAAATATCCAAAGCTGTAAGCAACAGCCTAGAAGGATAGAGGTTACAGTGCCCCCCAAAGGAGAGGTGCGGGGGTGGACTTCTAGAGAAGCAGGAGAAAAGCAAGCAGAAATGGTATAGTTCAAGGATTGCATGAGTTCAGTAATACTGAAGTATCATGCTTTATTTCCCCAACCATAATCTGGGTCTGCAATCTTAAGAAGGGCTTCTGAGCAGCCAGGTATAAGTAGCAGGCTATTCTTTAGGAAATTTGTTATAAAGATACTGCAGGACCTTTGGCAATGGTAAATCCCATTAACAAGAGCAACCCAGCCGATCTGCTCAGACAACGGGCAAACAGACTCAACTTTGTGCATGTGGTGGGTTGCAGAACAAAGTCTGGACCGGAGAGACTGCAGTTCCAGGACTGATCTAATATATGGGACCCCAGAACTGGCTATCAAATAAAAACACAAATTGCATATTATATATTGCTACCATTGACAAGTCTCTCCATATAGTATCTGTGATGCAACCCAAGGGAGATAGAAAAATTCTGAAATATGAGAGATTTTTTTGATTTAATATCTATTAAAGAACGTTATAAAAATGTCTTTTAAGATCAAAATCATTAGTTATTAAGAAATATTAAACCAATGTTTATATTACACAAAATTATGTAGCTAGTTTTATGATTTACCTCACAATTAGGTAAGTTTATATAATTCCTTGTCCAAATTTTATGCTGTTAAAAATCAAAATTCTCTTGTCACTAATATACATTGTACATGCCTCACTGCACACCCAAATCTCAATCTGGTGTTTCCATCTACATGTAAGCAGACTGGTGAGAATAATAGTGGAAGTTGGTATCATATGAAATAGCAAGGTCTCCTAAGACCATCTTTGAATAAGAGAGAGATGCAAAACCTAAGAAATTTATGTATTTAAATATTGGTCTTATTCTAGAAATTTGGAAATCGATTTAGTTACTGAGTCAAACATCTAGTACATACCATTCCATAATATTTAACAGTCAGTTTTCCTGCTGAACAGGATTTCTATGTGGTTTAAAGTATAATATGAGAGAAAAAATAATGACCCAAAGTATAATTATTCTTCAGTTTCCTATATAAAATTTTTCTAGATTCTGTATTACACCCAGGGTCTAGATGCTCCAAATGACTTGTTATTTAAGATGTGTCATAAGCAGTTTCCATATGAGAAGCTTTATTATTCAAACAATTCCCATTTTCTATTCTTCCTGCATTGTCCAAATAAACTCAGGATATGGACAACATAGAGCGGAGACACTGCATTTCTGCCTAGTATCCATGTTTTCCTTTGGTTTTGTTTGCATATTATAAATAGTGTTTTACATACTGCAAAGGGAAGTATTAGTTAAATTATTTAACTTACATGACAAAAAACCTGAAGTGCACATTTCCTCCCCAATTGCTGCTCACATTTACCCAACAACATAGTGAAACAAAATGGGATAACTTAAAAAACAACTGTCAGCCCAGAGACACTGCCTTTCCCATCTTAGCTAGGATGAAGATTAAATGGCTTGACTCTAAATAAAACCATCAATGAAACATAAACCATGGGTTTTCATATGTGAGAAAGTAACTTTTTCATATGTTAGGTTAGATTCTCATTCCCAATCATATTTGAAGAGTTAGTAAAGAAACAGCATCATTTCTTACAAGGTCTGTGCACAAGCAGAGGTGTTTAGTGAAAGACCTAATTGGTGGGGGATAACAAATTGTTTGGGGAGAGTATAACAGTGGGATTAATGTCTAGCTGGTGTTACGCCAAATACTGTCCATGCAAATATCAAAGCTGTACTTACTAAGTACCTTCTTGCTTACTGTGCTGTGTGGGCCTCGTTTAGAGAATTTTATTTTTGAATACAAAGACGCAGAAGAGAGAAATTTATTTTCACAGAGTTCTTTTGGACATGAAATAACGAGCCGGCACAGGGACGATGTCTATTAGGAACTTCTTTGGATGCAATCGACCTCTCACTCATTAGCCAGATGAAAATCTTGAAATGGTCAGATGCGCCATTTGTACCATGGATAGGTTATTTCAAGGACATTCAGAGAACTTCGAACACAAAAGACTTTGCCTCCTTGGGAACTTCACAGTAAAAGAAATAGAAATAGAAAAGTGGAAGGCAGAGCAGAAGAGCAAATTGACAAAAAAGATAAACATTTTAAAATAAATATATCACATTTGGTTTATTATGTATGTGACTCTATAAAAACAGACATAGAACATAATGGTCACAGGATGTACATTTGATATTTTCATGGACTTTACATAAAAGTTTATGATAAGTCCTGTACTATTTAGCAGTTATTTCTGTATGGCACATCTTCATTGGTTAATATCTGACTCTAAAGGCTCCTATTTAACCTGTAATCCAAAATCAAATGTCAGGCAAAGTTTATTTTACAGAGTTTATTAAAATTATTAATTTCTAATTTCATTACCTGTAATGTTCAAAATAATTGAGCTCTATTAGCCGGTGAAGGATATTTGATACTGGAGTTTGTTATTAATTAATTCAGTGAAAAAGCAGCTTAAAGAATTTGAAATGAAGATGCTTAAAGCAAAAGGAGTAGTAATATAAAAGGGCTTTAAAAGGAGTAGTAATATAAAACCAATCATTAGATGTGGTTAAATATCCTACCAGAAAGAGTTAGGGGAACTAAAGTCTAAATGTGTCTGAGCAAGTGACATTTTGAACTTTAATATAAGATAACCTAGGTATCCTGCATTGTCTTGGAACTGTCTGAGCAAATATATCATCTTGAAGTGAAGCTAAGTTGATTGCCTGTCCAAAGGGAAGACAAAGACAACACTTGATTAGAACAGAATGCCAAGGAACACTTACTTTTTCATTTAAATCCACACAAGTAGATCCTTGAAAAATAGTTAATCTGTACTCATAATAAAAGATAAAAGTGGGCTCTTTGAAGACTTGATTGAAGTTAAAAGCTCTCAGTAAAGAATTACCTGATGTAACAACTACTTGAAAACCATTCTAGCCCTTTCTTCAATAAACAGGTAATGTGGTAGGTAACTTTTTTTGTTCCTACATCAGAAGAGATTATATAATGCTATACATTTAAGTAAAAAGATAAATATGGTCAACTATAAGTTACTCATATTCAAGGAGAAGTGTTTATACCAAAACAATCCATGTTTTACTTTGAAGATATTTTTAAGAGCAAAAAAAGTCAAGCTTAAGAAACAGGGCAGAACGGTGGTTGCCGAGGCTTGGAGGGTGGGGAAAATGCAGAGATGCTGGTCAGAGGGCACACATTTTCAGTTCTACAATGAGTAAGTTATGAGAATCCAATGTACAGTATGGCAACTTTGGTTAGTAACACTGCCACATGCCTAAAATTTGCTAAGAGTGATCTTCAGCCTTTTCAGTACATACACATACACGAAAGTAATCATTTGAGGTGATGAATATGTTAACTAACTTGATTGTGGTAATCATTTCACAATGCCTACATATATCAAATCATCATCTCATAGGCTTTAAATATATAGTTTTGTCAACTGTACCATAATAAAGCCGGAAAAACACACACAAAAAACAAAAACTGTTGAAAAAGACCCTTTTAAGAAATTCTGTATCAGAATACCAGAAAATATGCATATATGTGGTCATATGTGGTGATATTACTCAGCATTTATTTAAAAATAATAAAGTCATGCTGGGAGATCAAACTCACCAACCAAACTCAGCTTCTTAAGGCTCTTCTCCAGCTAAAGGACAGTATCTCTCCTCTGCTCAGACTGACACAACAGAAGCCTAAGTAAAGGCTTGCTGCTTCCTTTCTAGCAAGTTCACAGCTCAGTGTAGGGTAGTGCAAGTTAAAGTATGAAGAAAGGGGATCGAGTTTAAGTGTTGAAAATGAAATCCTCTCAGAATCTGTCCTGGTTCTTATTGATAAGTCAGTCCAGACTCTGTTAGCCCCCGGAACTTGGCCATTTGCTCACATCAGAGCCCCTTGGCCTCTGTTGCTATTGCTTCATTTTCTAATACCTCTGGTCACCTCAGACTCCTCTCACAAGTCGGGCTGTCGGCAGAGCTGGGCTCTGGTGTGGCACCCACCAGGCTCCTCATGGCGGGGGCGGCAGCTGCTCTCACAGCCCCTGCTACCTGACGATAAACGCGCAGGAGCTCCGACTTCCCCAGCATCTGCCTTCATGGGCCTGGTAACACAATCCAGTTAATGCTCCCTGGGGAAAACTAAGGTCAGTGACAGACATAAAACGACAAAAAAAGGAAAAAAATTCCTTGCCTTTCCTCTTTGCTCATGGACTGTCTGGGGCATTTGTTTTCCATGTGGTTTCTCCAGGCACATGTTCTTTGTACAACACAACTGGTCAAGTCTTCTTGTAAAACCATGGGAAGAGTGATAAGGCAGCGTCTTTATATGTCTCCCCCTGCTGTGCTGCTCTGGAACTGCGCCCTTCGTAAAACACCCGCAGGTAAGCCTTGCCGCCTCAGCCTCTTTTCCAGACTATCTGGGCTAAGACGGTAGTTGGAACCCGAATATTGGTTCAGCTCCTATTTATAAAGAATTTAAAAGAATTCAATTCAATTTAACAAGTATTTCCTTCTATATTCCAGATGTTAGAACACTATAAATATGAACACAGTCCAGGCTGAGTTTCCACTCCAGCAAAAGAGATCTAGGCATTAGAGCAACAATTTCCAACTGAGTGACATTCAAAATATTTAATAACCAATATGGCACGGGCACTACCCACTGGAACAGATAATACCCCTTTGGTTGACGGATTACTAGAGATGCCAGGGCAGCCAGATGGCAAGAACAAGATCTACGTTATCTACTACCTGGAGAAGTGCTGTACTATTTTAATAGCTAGTATGGTAGTCCATCAGTTTTACACACTGAATATCATGAGTCCCAAAGAGGTATTCACAGAGGTTTACCCAAGTGACTGAGATGTTTCATCAGTGGGCCACAAAGTCACAGTGTTGTGCTGTGGATCCTGCCTGCAGCTGACTTCTTGATGAAGCATAATCTGCTAGCTAGTAAAGTGTACTTTTTGTAGCAACAGAAAATCAGGTTTAAAAATTATGCCAACACTGTAAATGAAAATTGTGTGGCTATGGGCATATACTAGTTATGAACTGATGTTCAGAAAATATTTAGTGAGAAATATGGTATTTAATAAGTAATCATTGGAGATGATGTTTATTTAGGGCCTACCTATATTCTTAGTGCAATTTATACCACTGAGGTGGCATTTTAGTCCACAAGCTTATAGAAGATAGATTTTCAGACAAATACAAGCATTAGATTACTGAAATTCTCAGAAACTTCAGCACATTATATACTTAGCTTTGCGATATTTTGTCTTGTTTTAAGGAAAGTTTTCTATCTGTTTTTCCTGATATGGATCCAAAGGCATAGGGAAAAAAAAAAAAAAAAACACATCTCACACACTCCCTGAGGTTTGCACTTCAACAGAAATATGGAATACTTTTTATATACAATAAAGTGTATGGATCACTTCAGAAATTTTGACTGCGTGTTCATATAATATCTCTATAACTCTCCTCTTTCTATTACTTTTAGTCAGCTTGGGACAACTCATTATGGTGGAGTGAACCTAAGTGTATTTGCTTTACCTTAATACACATGTTGAATTTGATTATGGATACCCATATTTATCTTTAACATGTCAGTTACACTCTTTTTGAGAATTTTTCTGCAGTTAGTTTTCTGTTAAATGTGATCAGATTTCTTTGTGATACACACAGGTGATTTACTGGGCAGTCCACAATATTGAGATTCTTAGAACTCTTTAATTCCAAAGCCATTGATGTGAAAAAGCAACTCAGCAAGACTCAGCAATAAAATATACTAACTCTCAATAATCTGTCACAGTTTCTTCCAAAATGACCTTAAATTGTAATGATTAAAATCACAATGTGAAAGAAAATTCAGTCCCTCAATTACATTCCCTATCACAACATGCAATGAGAACCACTCACAAATTCCACGGCACAACCCACCCGGCTCAAAGACAGAATGGAAATTGGGCTTACAAACCTTCTCTTTTAATTAAAAAAAATGTTGAAAGCTTTATTTACCCCCTTTTTCTTGCAGATACTAACATGCAAACTGAACTCAGTTTTTCCATATGTAGGCCAAGCTACAAAATCTTACAGATATAATCTGCCTAATTAGGATTTTGTAAATTATTAAAACTGATGCCTACAATACTACATGGTGAAGTTAATTTAACTTCTTCAATAGGCTGTCTGAGGGGTATTGTTTGGGATCCAGAGGAATAATTACCTGACTCTGACCAGGGCAGAATAGGCAATTTAGCATACCTTTGAAGACTGAGGAATACATTAATATTTGGAAAAGGGAAGAATGTAGATTTCAGGCAGAGAGAACGATAGAGAATTAGAGAACATAGAACCATAAAGACATATGTATGGAGTAGATAAAGAAAAGTACAATATTAAATTGGAACTTTAAAAAAAGCCCTGAGTCAATCATCAGACACAATCTCTTCATTTTACAGATGAAGAAAACCCCAGAGAAACTGTCTTGGCAAACTCTAGATAGCAAAATCTGACACCTAAAGGCCAAATTTGAAAATGTAACCTAACCTGTTTCCCAAAATCCAGACTCAACAGCCCACTGCAAGTCTATCTACCTCAATGTCCTGAAATGGTAGAATTGCTGTCTAAAATGGAACTAATCTTCTCTTTAAAAATTTGTTCTATCACCTAAAACTTCCCTTTCTGTTAAGACTTCCCATCTCCTCAGGTCCCTAATCTAGAAATGTGAATGGCACCCCTGGTGTTGACCTCCCCATGCTTCTAGTCAGCTGCCGAATGACTCCAGAATGTATCTCCAACCCAATTTCTTTGTTTCATCTCTCACCACCACTAACTTAATTCAGGTTTGTCAACTCCCATTTGGATTATTAAAACAACCTCTTAAGTGTTCTCCCTTTTCAGCACAGGGAGTGCGAGACATCAGCAGGGCCTCCATAAAAAACTACTCTGCTGGCAATTTGATGTATTCTTGTGTAACAGGATTGAGATTTAGGTTAGGGGTGTATATTTGGTAGTTATTGGCAGAGTTGGTACAGACATACTATTAGAAATCATGGTATTGTGCCCCCCATCAAAAAAATGGATGGATGAAAAAAGAGGTGAAGATAAAAACACAAAGTAAGGTGTTTTGCTTTTTTTACAGTACACTGTTGATTATTTTTTACAATCTTGCGTGCAGATGTGGAATATTTTTTCATTAGCTCATTAGCTGTCAAAAATTAACTAGCTAGAATCTCAAACTAATTACAAGAAGAAATATTAATAGTTGATAAGGCAATGTGGAACAAAATGCTAAGCTAATAGTGTTTGATGATTAATCAGCCACAATAAAATAACTTCATGAATTCAATTACAAATTTATGTAAAACCATTCCTTAATGAAAACCATTTTTTTGAAGTTTTAGGAAGCAGAAAGTAACCCCAAAATATTTTTAAAACTCCAGAGCTTTCTGAATGACAGCTATTATCCATGCTTAACTATATGGAGACTGCACTAGGGACTGTACTGTATAAATGATAATGGCAGCCTTATACTGTAAGTTCCTTTTACCTGTCCTCACTTGTGATCTCAAGATCAGTTATTCTTTTAATTAATTTATTTTTTAGAGAGAGGGAAAATGAGGGAGAAAGAAAGGGAGAGAAAGGTGCCAGACATTTTTATTCAATTAGTTTGTAGAAACTGTTTTTTTTTTCCCCCTAAGGAACACACAAGGTTGAGAATCACTGATTTACACTCTCTCCTACTGAAAGTTGTCTACATACTTTAAAATTTGATCATCACCCCAACCTCTTACTCCCTTCACCTGTAGGTTAATATATCCAAATCCCTACTTAACATCTCAACTTAACATGTCCAGAAATAAGCTCTGGATCACTCCTCTCAAAAGTTTGGTCTTCCCCAATGCACTGTTCACCATCTTACATGCAAGGTATCTAGAAAATATGAAATTCCACTTACATTCCTACCCACCCTTGATTCCCTGCTGATATTCTGGCCCACCTGCAGCATAGTCTTCACCAAGCAGTCAGAACGAACTTTTAAAAATGTAAATTGGATAATGTCTGCTTAAAACCTTCCAGTGGTTTGGTTACACTTAGCAAAGCCTTCCCGCATGCACACATGTGTGCACGTGTATGTGTGCATATAAGCAGAGGCATGAGTGTGGAGCACAGGGAGTGCAGGAGATGAGTGTGTACTTTCAGACGTGCATTCACAGGCAGTTTTCCAAGCTTTCTGAAATGTTTCCTCCCGTGTTTCTCACTTTTCTCTCCCAGCCACTTTGTCGGGGAACAAAGAGCCCTGGAGACTGCCTGTGGGCCACACGTTAATTACCCATGTGGTTTCTCTATTAGGGGCAGATGTGGGGCTCCTGGGGTTCAGATTGTGGCAACTGAGGCAATGAGGCAGGATCCCTGGGGATGGGGTGTGGGATGCTCCAGACACCTGCATGGTTGTCAAACGTCACAGTGGTGCTCGTGTATCCCAGTGAAATTTACAGTATGGTTACATAGTTATCTTTAATGGCACTATTATTTACAATTATTACGAAGTGGAAACACCCTAAAACTTCCTTCATGGGATACAATATAATCAATTTTATATTATAAACAACAAAGAAGGCAGATGCCCATGATGCATTGTTTAAAGTATAAAAACATTTAAAAACAGTGCATGTGCATGCAGGCATGTGTGTGTGTGTGCGTGTGTGTGCTCCATACACATGCAAATATCTAGAAAGTTTTAGATCAAACTGTTAACAATAGTTACTGGAAAAGACTATGGAAAGGGGTAGAGTAATTAAAGGAACTTGTTTTATTTTATATGTTATATATTCTTTGAATTTTATAATGAGCATATGTATAATAATTTTGATAATTCAAAAATCACCTATTAGAGAAAGCTGTTGTAGGTGTGTGTGTATGTGTGCTGAGTGTGTATAGCTCTTAAAATCAAACATTGAGGTTAAAAGTCAGTGAATATAGTGTGGAAGCTGCTTGAAAATTCTGCTTGTCTTGAGGTCCCCAGTTCATGGTACTGGAGGTGATGACTGGTGAGCAAGGCATTTGCAACAGCAGCTGGTGGACAAGGAAACTTCTGAAATGTTAAATGATTTATAATATTCTTAAATTGTATAATACTACATGTATAGTCCACTATGTAAACACTATTACAGTATAAGTATTAATACTTAAATCAATAAATGAATATATCAATACTTCATACATGAATTGAATTACATATAAAACCTAATGCTGGTCATTGCATTAACAACTAGGTGGACATGGAATTGAAGATATTTTTATTTTTATAAAACTATTTAACAAAATGTAAGAAACTTCAGCCTAGCTGGTATAGCTCAGTGGATTGAGAGCGGCCTGAGAAGCAAAGGGTCACAGGTTCCATTCCCAGTCGGGGCGTATGCCTCTGTTGTGGGCCAGGTCCCCTGTAGGGGGCGCGCAAGAGGCAACCACACATTGATGTTTCTCTCCCTCTTTTTCTCCTTCCCTTACCATCTCTCTAAAAATACAATAAATAAAATCTTTTTAAAAAATGTAAGAAACTTCAAAAAATATTTGATTAATATTCTTCACTATTAAAACATTGCCTTCACTCTGGCAAGCACGGCTCATTTGGCTGAGCGTCATCCCACAAAATGAAAGGCCCTTGTTTGGCTCTGGCTGCAGGCCTGGTGCCAGTTGGGAGCATGTGAGAGGCAACCAATTGATATTTCTCACACTTTAATGTTTCTCTCCCTCTCTTTCTCTCTCCCTTCCTCTATCTCTAAAAGTAAATAAAATCTTTTAAAAAATATTTTGCTTTCAAATTTTAATGTTTATTAAATACAATTTATAATTCACATTTTAATTATATCAGATAACTGAATATTTAGAAATATGATTCTTAATAAGTAATATAAATAATTTTGATATTTTATATAATGGACATTGATCTAATATATTTGAATTTCCCATATTTTGAATATAGTTACATTTTGCTGTTTTAAAATTCTTTAGACTATAGTTTAAACTTTCTAAGAGCAATTTCTTGCATAGTTATATTTTTCCATGTAGATACACAGAGCATATTTATTTGAAATGTACTAGCTTGATTTAAAACTGTTGCATGTTCAACATATATCCTGAGTTTCCATTTGAACTCTTGCTCCAGGTGTCCTGTTCATACCCATGTGAGCAGGCCACCGTCAGTCCACGCTGACTGAATCACTTCAGGAAGAGAGAGGGAAGTCCCCTACACAGGGGATCAGAAATAGAGATGAAGAAAGGTTTGAAAGACTGGCACACTGACATCATCCTGGGCAACAGAGTGGAACAGACACAGGGGAGCTGGAAATCACTGCGGCCTCACCCCCTTATGACCTCATCCCACCCAAGTGCTCGATGAAACTCACAGAATGTTTCCGATTCACTCTGTGAAGAATGAGCAATAAACCCATCCAAAAAAACATAACGCTTGGCATCCACTCTGTGACCTTTGCTAAACTCCTGGGGAGAATAAATGTAACATGTTTCCTGCCCTTGAGCTGTCTCATCTACAAAACAACTGAATTATGTGATAAAGGACAAGGGAAGAGAGGTAATAAACCAACCGTGTCAATCTGGTTGGGATCAGGTGGGAGAAAAGATAAGGAATATGTGAAATATAGAAAACACTATACAGGAACCAATGGAAAGATTTAAGAACAGAAACACATCTACGAACTTTACTTGAGCCCATGACACCAATAATAACAGCAGTCACAGGCGTGTGGATGGGCATTATCTATTACACCTGACAGCAGCCTGCACTCCACCTCTGGTACACGAAGAAACACGTTAGTCGAGTGCTTCTTAACTGTCACCCCCTCGAGGGAATGTCGTGAAAATGAAATATCTTGCTTATGAGTCTATCCCAGTGAAAACAACTATAAATAAAATAATAATTTCTTTGTTGCTTCATGAAGAAAGTTACATAAATAGTGGGCTGTGGGTACTGTCTGCAATATCATTTGCTATCTACTGATTTGTTTTCGTTATCCACAGGGATAGAGACCTGCTTCTCATTTTTATTTGCAGAAATATAGTACATCACAGAGCAAAGACGAAAGGGGAAATTTTTGGATATCTGGTTTTGAAACTCCTTTTAAGGGTCCACAATTATGGGAAGCTTTTTTTTTTTTTTTTTTTTTCACTGAAATAAACATAAGACTGTGACTCTGGGACTCTATGGTTATAACTGAGCCAGTGAACTCACTTACCTCTTTTTGCCAAAGCAAAGATGGCTCAGTAATGCTGACCTACACTGTGCAGGGCAGTCATAAATTCCCAGAGAGCCTGGAAGCTCCCAGGTCCCAGGGAGGACAGAACCTTAGGAGCTATTTAATCAGGTTCTTCCTTTTAGGCTGAAGTGTGCCATTTTAATCTGCTAAGCAGCGACAATATTATTAAAAGAATTATGAATGTATGAACAAATTTCCCTCTATTTAAGTTTCATCATTATATGAAGGTTGTCGAAATCACTGTCTTTTATTTTGACTTATGCCCCTGGGGACTTGCACATGGCTCCCTGAAGATCATTGTTAGCTCACTCTTTTGGTAGGTTTGCTTTTTCCTCTCACTGTTATCTAGCTGGAAATGGGTGATGGCCATATCACACATAATTATGACCAAAGGTAGGAAAATCAATTAAGCATTTCACTGTATAAATGTTAAGCTTTGGTTTTTGAACTGAGATTGGAACAGGGAAGCAGATGTTAGCATCCTTTTCCTTCCATCTTCTATCACTGAGTATTAACAAGGATGTTTCATTGTACTTATAAACATAAACAAATTCCATTTAACTTATTATTGATCCTTATTTAAAAACTGAGAATTACACACAGAGGTGTTTTTCCATTTTACATATGAAAGAAAGCTCATAATCATCCAGTCACTAAGGGTTCTTAATCGTATTATTTATTATCTCTTAACTTGCTGAAAGGTTCAAGTACGTGATCCAACTTTTAATTAAGGAGTTAAGATGTGCTATGAAAAAATGATCAGACATTGTACTATGTGGTAACAAAGTATTGAATGCCAATACTAGAGATTTGAGAATGATATTATGGTTGGGGTATATTTTCCCTGAGGCTTGCAAACAGGGTCATCAGATAATATACAGGATACTTGGTTAAATTTGAATTTTAGGCAATAAATATTTTTCAGTGTAAGCATGCCCTGCATGGAACATACTGTACTAAATATTACTTGTTTTTATCTAATACTTATACTTAACTCTATTTTTATTTGATAAACCTAGCAACCCTATTTACAGAGCACTGCCGGTAAACATTCAGCCTGTCTGCTGCTGTGTTGAGCCCAGCACGCCACAGTCTGTACCAAATCTAAGAACATGGAATGAACCTATCACATAATTGATGTTCGTAGATCTTTGGTGAATAAAGGCATTTCCTTTGGCCTTATTGCCAAAACAGCAACTGTCAACAATTGTTTGATTGTCAGATGTGCCCAAGTTCTTTACTAAAGTAGCACAGGGAACAGTAACTTTGTAGAATGGTCCAGCTTAAACAATCTCCTAAGAAATCCTTTTAGGGGTAACTCATCCCCTCACACCTGGGGACCACATCCCTACTTAATGTGTTTCCAGACAGAAAGGAGAAGAGAGTCTTATATTACATAAACATAATAAAGTCAACATATCTTTTGTGTCACCTAAATAAACTGTTTCCTTTTCTATCTTAAAATGTACTATATTTTATGACACATTTGAGCATTCCTTCATTTTTCTTTATATTGTACATAAATAAATTTTTTTAGTGGAGTGGCCCTAGTCTCCCTTCCTCCCAAGAAGCCATGGGGACAAAGGTAATGAGGCGGCACAGGTACTGGCCCCTCCATTCCATTCCCCTGGCCTTTCATTTTCTCTGTCAGTCTCCAGTTCCAAGACCTTTTGGTACCTGGAGTGCACACGGGTCTTGCTGGGGTCACCAGGGCTTTGAAACATAACCGCAAAGAGAGATGATTGATTTAAAATTGCCCTGAACATATTTAACAAGATCTCTTTAATCTTTGATCCAAAATTGCAATCCTTAAACTTGCTTCTCAAACCTCTATAAACATATCTATCTATGTACCAGGACACAGCCAAAGCCAGGGGACAGACATGACATACATTTTAGAACACAGTGAATAACTGAAGAAAGTACTCTATTTAAAAATCAATATGACTGAAGGCTTAAGCTATTTTTACTTTTAAAGATTTTAAAAGATATAACAAGAAAACTTCAAAAAAAATTAGTAAATGTCACTTTAAAGCTAATGCCCCAGTCTTCAGGAGTGTGAGTTACCAGTACTTTTCTTTGCAGTTGATGACATTTAGGGATAAATTTGGAAAAGCCCTCCATTACAATCTGTAGGAGTCCAAAATAGAATAAGCAGGTAGACCAGTCTGTAGGCCTTAGGAAGAAAAAAATATGTACGTATATAATGTACACAGAAAGAAAACTAAGCTTTACTGAGCGCTAATTTGCAATGGCTGGAACAAGCATTCTCGCTCAGTGCACGGCACACCTGCAAGGCTCCTCGAGGGGAAAGTGTGTGTCCCTCAAACTGAGGAGTACACAGTGGCTAAGGCACTCAATCAGTTGTTTTCGGCACATTAAATCTCTCTTAGTTTAGTCATAACCTGATAAGTGAATCTTAAGATTACTTAATCTCATCTAGTAAATTCACCTTCATTCAACAAAAGGCTTATGAAAATAAACAAGAAATAACTTGTAAAAAGGGATAGCAAGATCTTCATCAGGTGCATTACAGATACAAAATAGTGATGATTTAATCAAATCTTAAATGGAGCCCCAAAGAACTAAAAATTGTAAGATTTCTATTCAAAAGATACTGGTACTTCATTCCCCCTGTGTGGTATACCCTGCTATCTTTGTTCTTTGGGCTTTGAAATGTTAGCCAATGATTGTATGAATCCGTCACAACAGGTAATATTTAAAAATATAAAATAATTTTTTTAAGAGTTATTTTTTGTTCTTAGAGAGAAGAGAAGGGAGGGAGAAAGAAAGGGAAAGAAACATCAATGTGAGGTTGCCTCTGGCATTCCCAACTGGGAACCTGGTCCACAACCCAGGCATGCACCCTGACTGGGAATTGAAATGGTGACTCTTGATTTTCAGGCCAGCACTCAATCCACTGAGCCACACCAACTAGGACTAAAATAAAATTTTTAAATATATAATTTTAGCTCTATTTCATTTTTTTCAATTTCTACTTTTATGTGTATTGATGCAGTCATACCTTACTGCACATAGCTTTTAAACATTTGTTTAAATTTATTTTAATTGTTGTTCTTGTACAGTTTTCTGTCTTTTACTCCCATCACAGCCCACCACCCCAGCGCTCCCCACCTCCCTCCCATTTCAACCCACCCTAGTTTTTGTCCATGTGTCCTTTATACTTGTTCTTGTAAACCCTTCCCCTTTTCCCTGATCTTCCCTCCCCTCTTCCCTCTGGTGACTGTCAGCCTGTTTTCAATTTCAGTGTCTTTGGTTATATTTTGCTTGTTTGTTTGTTTTGTTGGTTAGGTTCCTGTTAAATGTGAGATCATATGGTATTTGTCTTTCACTTCCTGGCTTATTTCACTTAGCATGATGCTCCCCAGTTCCATCCATGCTGTTGCAAAGGGTAGGAGCTCCTTCTTTCTTTCTGCTGCATAGAATTCCATTGTGTAAATGTACCATAGTTTTTTGATCCATTCATTTACTGATGGGCACCTGGGTTGCTTCCAACACTTGGCTGTTGTAAATTGTGCTGCTATGAACATAGGGGTGCATAGGTTCTTTTGGACTGGTGTTTCAGGGTTCTTAGGATATAATCCTAGCAGTGGGATTGCTGGGTCAAAAGGTAGATCCATTTTTAATTTTCTTAGAAAATTCCATACTGCTTTCCATAGTGGTTGTACAAATCTGCAGTCCCACCAACAGTGCACTAGGGTCCTCTTTTCTCCACAACCTCTCCAACACTTGTTGTTTGTTGCTTTGTTTATGATGGCCATTCTGACTAGCATGAAATGGTATCTCATTGTGGTTTTCATTTGCATTTAAACTACACAAAAAAATTCACCCATGTCTCCAACCCCTCAAGCTCCCACCTCTTACAACCACCATTCTGTTCTCTATGAGCTTGCTTATTTAGATTCTAAATATAAGAGAGACCAGGCAGTATTTCTCTTTCTCTGACACTTTACTTAGCACAATGTCCTTGAGGTCAGTCCATGTTGTCACAAGTGGCAAGGTTTCATTCTTTTTTATGGCTGAATACTATTCCACTATATATATGTGTGTGTATATATACTACAGTTTCCTTATCCAATCATCTATCAATAGACACTTAGGCTGTTTTCCTATCTTCACTACTATAAACAATTTCACAGTGAACATAGAATGCATATATCTTTCTAAACTATTATTTTTGTTTTCTTCAAATAAATACTCAGAAGTACAATTTCTGGATCATACGGTAATTCTATTTTTAATTTTTGAGGAGACTTCACACTGTTTCCATAGTGTTTGTGCCAATTAAAATTTCCACCAACAGTGCAGGAGAGCTCCCTTTTATTCACATTCTCACCAACCCTGTTATTTCTTTTTTTGTGTAGGTTTCATAGTCTATACAATATAATGATCCATTAAATAGCTTATTGTGTATAGGTTATTTAATTTTACTTATTAATAAATACAACAAAATAAAATATATTGTGAATGTTTTTTTAATTTATTTTATTTTACTTTATTTTTGGAATTTTTAATTGTACTAAAATATACACAAAATTGGCCATTTTAACCATTTTTAAGTGTATAGTTTTTTATATTAATTATATTCACAATATTGTGCTACCATTATTGCTATCAATTTTGTGTTTTTATACTAATGCATATTTTATAATAAATTTGGTAAAATAAAATATATTTGGAAAATAATATTCTGAAATAATAAAGTGCCTCAATAACAAACATTGAGGACCCCTGATTTAAACCACTGTGAGGCAGCTTGTAAGGAAAATAGATGCCAGGAGGAATTACCAAAATTCATCCAAATTCTGTGATTAGATAAGTTCAACATAGTAAACAGAAAATAGGATGGGGTTGGAGATTCTTCTGTTCATATAGGGGAAAATGGGGAAAAAATGAGCATAACTGAAGGAGGAAAGACCCTTTGTGACTGGAGGGAAGCTACACAGGATTTATCACTTCCAAAGTGAAAGGTGTATTGCATTTTCCTTGGTAAGAGTTTACAAGAAAAGGCTTTTTTGCAGGAGAAATCTGACAGATCTTTGATGCTAAGTTGAAAGGGCAGAACAACATCAGGCTTCGGGTGCAAGGAATCCTGCTCAAGGGTTACCCAACCTTATGCCCTGAATCCTCTTCTCCCCCTGACCCAAGTTCTCAGACCTAAAAGACTTTTGCATTTCCACATTGTCAAATACAACACCGTTTCCAACTGTCATCTGCACATTTCAACCTTGATTCATTATTAATTCAACATGGATTTATTGAATCCCTTCCATAGGTCTGTTTTTAGCAAGAGAACACACTGATCACTTACATCTTGAATATTCGTGTTTGCGTGAGAGGCATTTCTCGTTGCTCATTGATAAACTGCAGTCTGGTTTCATATATCTGTTTAATGAGGTCAGAGTCCATTCCTGAGGAATGAATCAAGTATTGGTATGCAGACCAAATCATTTTCTAACCTCTTAAGGCAAAAAGTTGGAAGTTCATCAAGATACAAGCTCTCTGACAGTTTGGGGGGCTTTTGTTTTTTGTGTGTTTTTTTTGAGGCAGCCTAAGGCCCTCTTCTTGGAGAGCATAACATCCCTCTGATACCCACTGTTTTGTGTGCAGCAAGCACTCTTTCATTGTGGCTTTTTAATTTCTGCACTACATACCAGACACTGTTCAAAATACTGAGGATGCAAAATTATTAAATACAGTCCCTGTGAGCCAGAAGCATGTATCTAAGTGAATCAATGTGCACAATAAATTATATCAATTATTCTAGTGTGGTATAAATGCTATCGAGCTCTAGGGCTGATGCTTGAGCTGAGTTTCAATAACAAGCTGGAGTTAACTGAGGAATCAGTGGGTGATGTATGAAATAATAGAAAATTTATATATTGGTTTACACCTGTGGTTCCTGGCACAGAGTTCCTAAAACTGTTATAATTTCCCAAGTGATAAGAACACCAGGAGCACCGTTTGTTCTTGGAAGAGTGATTCAGGGCTGGTTCCTGGGTGGCCCCTGGATGGGGGATCTTGACCAGAATACCAAGTCATAATGAGAAGCTTGGAATTTTCAGCCAGACCTGCCTATTTTCAGGGAGAGGAGAGGGGCTGGAAATGGAGTTAATAATCATGTCCATGTGAAGAAGCCTCCATAAAAATCCTGATAGGGCCCTGGCTGGTATAGCTCAGTGGATTGAGCACGGGCCTGCGAAACAAAGGATCACGGTTCAATTCCCAATCAAGGCACATGCCTGGGTTGCAGGACATTTCCCAGCAGGGGACGCAAGAGAGGCAACCATACATTGATATTTGTCTCCCTCTCTCTTTCTCTTCCCCTCTAAAGATAAATAAATAAAATCTTTAAAAAATTAATTTAAAAAAATCCCGATAGTATGGACTTCTGAGGGCTTCCAGATTGGGAGAGTGACACACCCCAAATTCACAGGTACAGAAGCTCCTGAACTCATGACCTTCCCGGACCTCACCCCATGAATCTGTTCCTCTGGCCGTTCATCTGTATTCTCTAACACACCCTTCAATAAACTGGCCAATGTAAGTAAGTGCCTCCCTGAGTTCCGTGAGCCACTCCATCAACCTAATCCAACCCAAAGCAGTGGCCATGGGAATCTCCGATTTACAGCTAAGTTGGACAGAAGTTTGGAGGTAACCTGAGGACCTACTACTTACTAGTGGCATCTGAAGTGGGGGAAGAGCGATCCTGTGGGACTGAGCCTCTAACATGTGGGATCTGATACTATCGCTAAGCAGATGGTGCTAGAATTGAGTTAAAATTATGGGACACCCAGCTGGTGTTGCAGAGAATTGCTTGTATAAGAAAAAAAAAAAACTCCTGAAGATCTGGTGTCAGAAGTGTGGTAAGTGTGAAGGCAGTGTGAGAATAAAGGGAAAACACAGGAGAAAAACCATAGATTTTTTTTTTCCCAAAACAACAGGGAGAAGAAAAAGAATAGAGAAAACAAGAGATCTGAAATAAAATGCCATGTTCTAGGGACCCAAGTAGTTTATGATGACTTTATATATTGTATTAAAATAACAACATTTACAGAGTAGCATGTGTGAGACACAAAGTGCTTTGTAGATACCCAACCATTTAATTGCATGAAAACAGAAGCCATTCTTTGTATTTCAAGAATGAAGTGTCTTAATAGAGGACATCAGAAACTTACATATGCTTTAGAAGGGCTGGGGAGGGAAGGTCAGGAAATCTGTTGCAAAAGATGTTGACCATCAATACTGAACAGCTTTTTACAAATTGAAGTTCTTAAAAGTTTAAACTATTATGAATCTCAAGTACCTCCAGAAGCTCTATTGGTAGACTCCAATTGACAGCCATCAAGGGCAAGACATTTTAAGAAACGTGATGCTGAGGAGTCCTTAGAACCACAAAGATGCAGAGACAGCAACAGACATTCCTGCACACAAAAGAAATGGCAAATACAAAGGAGTACATATCTGATAATATTCTGGGAAAAGCAAGAAAACCAGTGTGGCTAGAGCAGAGGGTGAATCTGAGCATGGGACGTGATCAGGCTTGAGTAGTAGTGGGGAATGAACTGAGGAATATAAATGAACCTTGTTTTTAAAAGGATTGCACTAGATGCTTTGTTGTGACGAGACTATAGCATGGCAAGAGCAAATTCAGTAAGACCAATGAAGTGGCTCTTGCAGTAATCTTACGGAAAGATTATGAAGGTTTGGGATAGGGTGGTTATCAGTTAATCACCAGCAAAAGGAGGGAAGTGACCAGTATATGAGCACAGATTAATGGATGGATAGAGGATAGCAGAGGAGATTCAGGTCGTTTTCTTCTGATTCCTTCTGTTCTTGTGAAATACAAAGCAAATGCATCCTTTGAAAGGGAAAATGGGAGAGGAGGCCTCAAGGGTCTCAGGAAAGAGATCACAGTATGAAATGGCTGATCAGGTTAGTGAGACAGTGAATAAACTAGAGAAATAGAAATTTTTTAGTAGCTTTATGGGTCTGCTTGTGGGAAGTAGCTGAGAAGTTATAGAAATATGTGGGAGGCTTGCATATTTTCCTCCAGCTATATTTAGGGCACAGGATAGTATCCAGAGGAGCCAATAGATTAGATTTCACTAGACTGGGAGGTTTTCCAACCAATTATCCAAGAAAAGAAGAGCAATTGCTGTGAATAGTATATACAAAGGGTGTGATTACAATAATCATAAAATCTAAGTTGTGTAAGGAGGATAATGAGAAGCTCATTGGCTAAAGACAAAGAAAAGTGGTTACGATCAATGGTTTCAAGTTCTAGGGGCAGGATATCTAAAAACTGTTGGAGATGTGTTCTAGAGAATGTGAGGTAGAAATATAGGCTGGGTGGTCAGGAAGGGGTATGCATGGAAATGAAATTAAGAAGTCAGTACAGTTATTGTTAAGGGCAAGATCTAGGCTGCACTATAAAACATGGTAGCCACATGTGGCTATTTAAATTCATTAAAATTCAATAAAGTTAGTATTCACTACATTAGTCATACTAGCTACAGTTCAATGCTCAATGCCACTGGGGCTACTGGCTATTTGTCTTACCCCATTCAGGCAACACAATACTATAGGCTGGGTGGCTTATAAGTATCAGAAATTTCTTTCTCACCGTTCTGAAGGCTAGGAAGCCCATGATGAAGTTGAAAGCGGATTCAGTGTCTGATGATGACTTGTTTCCTGGTTGGCCATCTCTTCACTGTATCCCCACATGGCAGAAGAGATGAGGGTGGTCTCTTTTATAAGGGCACTAATCTTGTTCATGAGGTTTCCATCCTCATGATCAAATCACTTCCCAGAGATGTCTGCTTTAAATACCATAACCATAGGAATTGGGTTTCAACATATGAACTTTGGGAGACACAAATACTCGGTCTACAGAACTGCTAAACTGGACAGCATAAGTACAGAACATTCACATCACTGCAGAAAGTGCTATTGAACAGACCTGGTCTAAGTATGGCCATAGAAAGAGGTAGGCCCTGGCTGGTGTAGCTCAGTGTATTGAGCATGGGCTATGAACCAAAGGGTTGCTGGTTCAATTCCCAGTTAGGGCACATGCCTGGGTTGCAGGCCAGGTCCCCAGGGGGTCCATGTGAGAGGCAACCACACATTGATGTTTCTCTCCCTCTCTTTCTCCTTCCCTTCCCCCCCTCTAAAAATAAATAAATAATTTTTTTTTTTAAAGAAAGAAAGAGGTGGCTTAGTAGAGGAAGAATATAAGAGATGAGAAGGACAAAGAAATGATTTCCAAGATAATTGGAAGGATCAATTATTATAGGAACAACATTTAAAAGAGCTTTCCATTTTCAATAAGAAAAGAGAAAAATCTTCAAGATCACTATTCAGAAGCTAACATTTTTGAAGAATAAAGAGGATTGATCAATGGCCTCTGCAGATGGTTATAATAAAGAGAGGTATTAGGTAGTATATTTTGATGGAATAAATTTTGATCCTAGTATTTCTTTAGGGAAGATGGAAGTCCAGTGATCTGAAAGGAATTAGGAATCATATTTCATAACATATAGGGAAATGGGGATGATTTATCACCAATTCTATTACCTCTAGAATGACCTCCCTGAATTACATTCCCAATTAAACACTCAGAGCACTCCCTATTTTCATAGTTACACAGCCAAATATTCTTATTTATATATGCACTACTTATTATTTAATAGTTTTATTTTCCACTGCACTTAGGGTCAATATGTTATGTGATATAATAGGCTTTTAAAAATAATAATTGTGTATTTTTCAATTTATATTATTTAATTCTGGAAATCTCATTAACCTGGAATAAGCCAGCTGTCTGTCATCACTGGGAAAATTTCTGCCTGACCTCAAAACTGACCAATTTTTCTATCTAGTACAATACCAGGAATAGACTAGTGTCTACTCTAATAAATGTGAAAATATTCAGATTATGTCAGGCAAGTTTGAAATATGGGACCATTGCCTAAATTTATTTTATTTTTCTGACTTTATGCTATTAGTATAATCAACCTATATTTCAAACACCAGAGACTAAAGTAAATTTCAAAGCTTAGGGGACACCATGTGAAGACAGAAAAGGTCACCAAAATCTTGTCAGGTCACAGTTTTGAGAGTTCTGTTATGTATGACTTAGTAATGATTATTTCCATGCTTGATCTTGGTAACATAAAACAGTAATTAAATTTTTACCCTGAGAAGGTAGTAA